>QANX01006061.1:56374-68673 GCA_003254975.1 Ochetophila trinervis
ATTTTGGAATTTTTTTCTCTCCATTTTTTTTTTTTTTTTTTTTTTTTTTTTTTTGTGAAAAGGAACCAAAAATAAGACATGTCCTTTAATTTTGTAGCTATAAATGTGTCAATGTGTCCTTTAATTTTTACCTTGTATAGTGGTTTATGTGTGTTTGTATGCAGCTGTTAGAACAGTAGGTGTTCATTCTGTTCTGTGATATAGTCAAATATTTGATTTTATACCTTTAATGTATTATTTTATATATAACTGTTTGCTTCATTTCATCGAATAGCTGATTCTGCAGATTAATATTCTTTAGCAGCTTGTTGTCTCAACTCAATTCCACCAAACCCTTATATACTTTAGACATTATATCTAGAATCTTGCTAGTGCTGAAATATTTACTCACTGCAGGAGTCGTGAGTTCCTTTGGCAAGAAGGGCATACTGCTTTTGCAACAAAGGCAGAAGCAGATAAAGAGGTATGGAACTCAAGCTTTTTAGAGAACTAATTTTTTCATCTTGTGGTCTCTCTTAATTCATTTGGAAAATGTTAACGTGTGTTGATTTTGTTTAGGTCAGAAGTTCTGATACTTTACGATTTTTTTATTTCATAAATTTTCTTCCATCGCACAATCAAACCATATGTTTGATAGTGGTGCATCTCATTTTTTACTTGTACAGTAAAATTTCTCTTAAATCCTATGTTAATGATATAGGAATTAGTTGTGGTAGCAATCCCTACAATTCTAAAACTTGATCTTTGTAGAAAAGTGGGCTGGTAAATTACACTGCTGCTGAAATCTTGACTTATGGAGATGTCAAATTTAATACCTTTGTAGCTCTGGATTAGTTTCTATCTTTTAACTGAGAATTTTGATTGAATTTGAATTTTACAATCAGTAATCAGTTATTTTGAGATAAGTCATCCACATTGGAGCACATGCAGCTTTGGTTTATAAGTGGTATCTGTTTAATATTCTATTTCAGGTTCTTGACATATTGGAATTGTACAGACGGGTATATGAAGAATACTTGGCTATTCCTGTTATAAAGGGCAAGAAGAGTGAGTTGGAGAAGTTTGCTGGTGGACTTTACACGACAAGTGTTGAGGTATAAGATTACTTGCATGCAGACATGCATGGTCCAGTTCTTTACATGTTTGACAAATTACACTTATATTTTTATCTATGTTAATTTGTCAGGCTTTTATTCCAAATACTGGTCGTGGCATTCAAGGTGCAACTTCACATTGTCTGGGTCAAAATTTTGCTAAAATGTTTGAGATTAACTATGAGAATGAGAAAGGAGAGAAGGCCATGGTCTGGCAGAACTCATGGGCCTATAGCACTCGAACAGTACTTCCTAATCTTGTTTTTCGATCAAATGATACATTCTATTTATTATATGCTTAAACTAAATTGCTAAAGTATGCATTGTTGCTGTATTTTTTTTTTTGATATTAAAGTGTTCTCTTCTGCTCATTTTTACTGTTTAGGACTGGCAGTTTATACTTTTTGTTTTCTTACCCTTTTTTTTTTTAATATGTATTTCCCAATGTGTTCAGATTGGGGTCATGGTAATGGTTCATGGGGATGATAAAGGCTTGGTGCTGCCACCTAAAGTAGCTGCTGTCCAAGTTATTGTTGTTCCCGTGCCATACAAAGACGCTGATACTCAAGGAATTTTTGATGCCTGTACTACTACTGTGAACAGCTTGAATGAAGCAGGTATTCGTGCTGAGGCAGATTTTAGGGACAACTACTCTCCTGGTTGGAAGTACTCACATTGGGAGTTGAAAGGCGTTCCTCTAAGGATTGAAATTGGACCTAAGGACTTGGCTAATAGTCAGGTTAGCGTTTCGCTATTTCTCATAGTTGCTTCTGTCTCCAAAAGCTCACATATTTTCTTAAAGATTTGTTGGAATAATATTTTTTTTCTCCCATCTTTATAGTTATAGTTATTTTGTTTCTATGTTTTATGGTTAGTCTATTTGAATAGTAACTAAATTTAATTGTCATCGCAGGTACGTGTTGTTCGCCGTGACAATTCGGCAAAAATAGATATACCAATGGCAAACTTGGTTGAGCAAGTAAATGAACTGCTCGTCACTATTCAAAAGAGCCTGTATGATGTTGCCGCACAAAAAAGAGATGCTTGCATTCAGGAGGTTAAGACATGGGATGAATTTATTGAAGCACTCGGCCAAAGGAAGCTGATCTTAGCTCCTTGGTGTAATGAGGAGGTAAATGTCCCTAGCAATTTATGCAATCCTATTGATAAAGAATTGTACTGATATAGTCCCATCTGATCCTGCAGCTTCCTTATACTTGTACTCCTGTTTAGGATGTCTGATTTCCTGTTATTTAACTCTTTTTTGTTTTCACTCCAATTTTGATATCATGGACTAGAAATGCCAGTTTCAACAATGAGTAAGCTAATGTGGACTGTGGATAGTTTATTTCTCTTGCCTCTAAAACATCAGAATGCTTAATCTAGTTACTTTGTAAGCTGTACATGAGAAATCTCATCATCTTGTGCTCTGGATGTTTTCATTTGGCTTCTTGGTGATGATTATGTGCTTTGGTGAAACTGGAAGATCATTTTTATTTGTAATATTCCACAGTTTTGTTTTTATTAAATAGATTCTGTGTCTGATTCCAGGAGGTCGAGAAGGATGTGAAAGCAAGGACAAAGGGTGAGATGGGAGCATGCAAGACTCTCTGTACACCATTTGAGCAGCCAGAACTTCTTGAAGGTACTGTATCCCTCTTTCAAGACAGCATTACTTTGATCTTGTCATACAAGCCTTGGAATCATGAATCTAACTAAATATTTCTTCCTTTTATTTTTTACGAAGTTGATAATATTTCACTTGGTTCAACTATTGTTTAGAGAACTACATGAGTTTGTAAATTAAATTGTGCAAATTAAATTTTGCTATTTCATCGCTTTAAGCTTATCCTGTGTAGTGTATACCAAAGTAAAGGAAAAAGAAATATTCTCATATGGTGTTAAATAGATGCTGGATTGGTGTTTTGAAGTCTCTGTTTGGTTGTAGGTACACTGTGCTTTGCATCTGGGAAGCCCGCAAAGAAGTGGACCTATTGGGGCAGGAGTTACTAGACCTGAACCTGAGCTTGGTAGAAGAAATTGATGGTCGGGGCAGGTTTCGATGTAGGGTCATACACTGGGAGCTTTTGGGAAAATCCCAATTTTTACATTCTTATTAATATCTTGTTTTCAGTACATTTTTAGTGCATTAGATTTGCTTCAACCACTTAGCTACTTCTATATAAATCGAAAGGTTGATTTTTTTTTTTTTTTTTTTTTTNTTTTTTTTTTTTTTGTGAATTATTGAAAAGTTATTATTATGATATTATAAAACTAGTTTGAGATGCTAAAATTGATGGGTTTTGCTTTTTTTGATTTTTGATTTTTTTTTTCTAGGAAATATGCCTACTCAAATGGTTCTAATGCATGAGGAATTTACCCTGCCGTTAAGAACATCGTAGCTATTTAAGATGGCTCACCATAAAGAATAGGGTGTAATATTATTTGTATTTGAAAAAAAAATTTAAAAGAACAGCTTCTTTGGATTTTCATCACCAAAGCCTTTAGAACTCCAAAGTCCTGAAAAAAAAAAAGAAAAGGAAATTTCAGTAAGGGGGCATAAGAACTTGAATTGGCTTTTAGGTGTACTTCGTTTCATAGTTCGTAGATTCAATCCTAGATCGGATGGATCTATCCGACTGGAGAAAAAGTTTAACATTGTTTTATTTAGTATTTGGTTACAACTAAGGAGCAAGAAGTGAGTACAACAAGAGAAATCTACAAAATGTTGGAAAAGTTAAAGACGAGACAATTAAATTGAAATGACATCATAGAATCGAAACCTTCTCGAGACTCTTTTAATTAGTGGTTACTATATATTCTAAATTTAAAGGGAAAGAATTTCATCAAAGCCTAATCGAACCTAGGACTTGGAGGCATATTTTCAATCGACCAAGTTTTGAGACTTAAACCAAAAAAGAGCAAAAAATAAAAAATAAAACAGTAGTGAAAACAGTCGCGAAAATGAAATGCAGATCAACAAGTGCTATAGAAAAGTTATTGAAAAAGATCAAAGATTAGATTCATAACAAAATTATGGAGTAATTGTTTAATATGTGTAGGTAGATAGTAATTGGGTACACGAATTAACATTACCTGCTGTTTCTTGCTTGAGAGACGATCTAACCCATTGCTTCATTGATTTCACCTAACCTTGATTCTCCCCAGAAACCTTTTGATAAAAACTCTTAAGAAAACCAAATTAATTAAATACAGCAGCGCTCTCCGACATCAGCCAATCACAGCCTTACAGATTGCCATATGGCAGCATGGACCCACATAACTACTGCATATACGTGGCAATATGTGATGCTGTTCAGCGTGATTGTTGCTAAACCAGCAAATACTACTCGACCAAGCTCAACCAAACTGAGCAAAGTAAACAAGAAATGTTTTTTCATTCACATACGAAAGAAAAACCATTTCATCAATTTTCTTACATATACATATACATATACATATATAAAGACATAACCACAGAAACAGAGTAAAAACCCAAGATTGTGTTTTATCTCCGAATTTCCAACCATGAAGTCGTACAACGTTGTAGCCATTGGTATGGTTGTGTTCCTTGCTGTTCAAGCTTCAGAGGCTGCAATCTCATGCAGCGACGTGATAAGCAAGCTGAGACCTTGCGTGAGCTATCTTGTGAGTGGGTCCGGGAAGCCTCCTCCTGCTTGCTGTTCCGGTGTCTCAGCTCTTGCTTCTGCTCCATCCACCTCCGCGGACAAAAAGACCGCTTGTGACTGCATCAAATCAGCTGCCAAGAACGTTAATCTCAATCCTCAGTTGGTTCAGGCTCTTCCAGGAAACTGCGGAGTCAACTTGCCTTTCCCTGTTTCTCCCAACACTGACTGCTCCAAGTAACTCCTCTGCTTTTCAATTATTGTTAAAACCCTTTTTCCAATATAATTCTACTTAATACACTTTTAGCATACTATTAATGCAGCATCCTGAAACAGTCCAGATTACAATGACCACTAGTGCTGAAGTTTTATATGTAGTGACTTGTATTTGTTTGTTTGATGGTTTGCAGGATTGGTTGAAAGTCGATATATTGGGAAAGGCATGTATTGGAGCTACAAGGTTAATTGTCTAGTACTATAGTACTAGGGTGTGTGGAGAGAATAAAATAATATTATTTTGTAATACGTTTGGTAATCAATCTAATATGTGTTTATGGGATTCCACTCCAGCTTTTATTAGCTGGAGTGGGCTAGCTTTCATTTTGATCAAATAAAGTTAGTTTTCCACTCAGGTGGAATGTGGAAAATATATAACATGCAACAGCCGGTAGCCTTGTGTTCTAGTTGGTAAGTGTATATGAGTCTTGGATTTACTTTAACATGCTGTTGTTAACTTGTTAAAGTTAAATCAAAGATTCAATTTATTTATATGTTCTCCTCTGATGGTTTTTATGCATTGCATTCGAACCAATCAGCCAAGGCCATCTGTCACCAATCACCAATTCACACATGTCTGGGACAATAGCCTGTGAGGATCTTTTGTCCTGACATATTATGTCACTCGCACAGAATATCTAGCATGATATGGCTTTACATCGAACATGTCTGGAAGTTTGTTTTTAGTAACGAACGTATTAACCTCCTAAACTGTTTGGAATTTACAAAGTAATTTTATTAAATATTTACCTTTGCAGATATTATTATTATTCATTTAATACTGTGTCCAGATCAACAGAAACTATTATATCTATTCTAATTGAGAGAAAAAAAGGTTAGTTCAAATATCAAATATAGATACAATAAATCTATAAGAAAAAATTGTTTAATTACCACTTCTTATAAAAGTTAAAGTTGATAAAAGAGCTACATTATCATGTCTTTTACGTTTTATCTTTAATATCTCTCACATATAGGTCCATTTTGAGTTTTTACTTGTGCATTTTCAGCTCGATTTTTTTTAATATATATATATATATATTTAGATAGAATTGCTGAATTTTAAACTTATAACTACTAAATTTTTTAACTATGATATTATATTGTAGGAACAAAAGAGAATTTTTATGTAAGAGAGAAAGAAGAAGAAAGAAAGTTGCAAGAAAAAATTGAGCAAAAAACCAATAAAAAACTATTGTCAATTCAAATTTTTAACAATATATATACATTTTTTACCAATGATCACGTGCAGCTATAGTTATACCTAATCTGCAGTATGCAAGCATTCAAGTGCTGCAAAAGTCAAAAATATCTCAAAATTTCAGACTGCATCTCTAGAGAATATGGCATAAGTTGTCAATGACATATACCAACTTTTAGCCCTCTAATTTGTTTTATTCAATAAAAAAACAAAACAAACAAAAAATGGCATAAGACTAGACTTTTAATCAAAAAAATATAAATCTGAATTTTCTTCACTGCATTCTTCTATCTGAATCACCAAAATTGCCATCTTCTAACAAAGATATATAGTTGAGGAAAAATGCTCGAAACTGTTCAGATTGGATAAAACTTAGATTTAGTACATAAGAAATTGTTTTTATCAGCATCATACTGAATTCATGATGTAATTAGTGACGATATAGATTTTGTCACATATTGATGTTGCAAGTCCAATCCCATATAATTGTTGCGTTTCATTAAAAATACTGCAAATTTCTGGTGATCTCCTCCAATTGTCCAACCAATGAAATGGTTGTCGGGTCTAAATCTCAACTGGAACCACTAACAAACTTCACTTTTTTAAGAAAAAAATTTGGTAGAATGAAGCATATAGAACGTGTCTCACAACTCACAAGCATATAGACTCGACTCTACATGGCATGGTAGGCCTCACACTGAAGTATTTCACCACTTTTCTTAATGTATGAATTATACTCCTATATATACGTGCATCCTCCGATAGATTGTTTGAAATTTCCATAAAAGTTTTGAATTGATCATAAAAAATAAAGTAATACCCAAGAAAATTGAAAATTTCAATCGAAAAGTCCAACCTTATTTTCAACAGAAATTTTATATCTAAGTTGTTCTTTCAACTAATAATTTTTATTTTTATTTTTAATTTTGTTTGAACGCATGCATGGAACGTCTTGTCTCACAAATTGTTCTTTCAAACCTCCCTTAGCATCCTCTTCTACCCATATAAATGAAATAAATAAATAAAACAGCTGCCAGAGGATTACTTTGTCTATATATCATTTCAGATTTTTTTCTTTTTCTTTAAATATCCCTTTCCTAGTTTTGTTTTTATTTCTTTTTCTTCCCATCTCTGCCACTGATTTTCCACATGCCAAGAAAAAGAATTAGAACACTTTTTTGTCTCCTTGTTGATAATAATGTGTGTATTATATTTCTGAACATAATGGTATTTGTAATTAACTTCAATTTTGTAACTAAATTATATAGTTTTCATAAAACTAATAAACATGAATAATATAATATTGAAATTATTGGTATAAATAAATTTTATAATATATTAAATGACTTAAATTAATTATAAATTACACAAACCAATAATGTACTACGAGTACTATAGGTGTGATCTTAAATATGAACTCCCATATATTATATACACCGAACAAGAAGACCAATATAGTCATGCTTAGTTAAAAATACAAAAGCCATGATCCTTTCTTTAATTAATTTTGGCAAATTGCAAACACTTTTTTAAAACTTCAACCAACCAACAATTAGAGAAAAAGAAAGGACTCATAAAAATACATATTTCTTATTGAGCATAAGAAACTTACAATAATGGGTTATATATCATCTCTCTGTTACAAACAAGCGAAAAGCTTAAAAAAGGAGTCAAAAAATTCCCAACACAAAACGTTCACAAATTTGGCAGCCTAAAACTAAAAGTAGTATACAATATTGCAAAGGAGGATATATATGACTTACACATACTAAAAGTGCATTTGAATTTGCAAATTGCATTCATGGTGTCAAGGGCATTTGGGATTTCTACCAGGACCTCCATAGTAAAAGTAATTGCCCCAATCACCAGTTTTGCCAGTTTTGACATCATAACAATTGGGTTGCTCAGTGTAAGTGCCAATTCCTTTAGGAGGTCTTAGATTATTAGAACCATCAACCACTTGGATGTTCCTGAAGTAACTGGCTTTTCCAAACCCTTCACCAGGAAAGTGACCACTGCCCATTTGTGTAGAGGTATGTTGACCTTCAGATTCAGAGTTAACAACCTCACCTCCCCATTCAATCATTGAAGCACTATCAGAGAGATATGAGAAGAGGAAAGCTGGCCAATATCCAAGCACATAGTCATTCCCAAAATGCATCCACCAATTTCCTTCTTTTGGGTCCTACCATGTTAAATTTTCACCCAAAATTATATATTTGCAGATTAATAATGATAAACAACATGATGATAATGTCAGAGATTCTTTATATCTTTATTCTATTATATAATTTCAGTACTATAGTCTTTGATGTTATAAAAAAGTATGCAATTATTAGTTTGGTATATATATTTATATTTATATGCTTTTCTTGCTGAGAAAAGAAAAATGACCCAAACAAAATGGTTTTGAATAAATAATTGGGATTGTGGTTTTGCCTTTTTTTTTTCTTTCTTTTTTTTTGAATATTTACCTTCCAGACAAGAATGTTGATATCATATTGGGAATTATGATAGCCTGAAACAGGGTATATAGTGGCACCCATTGCTATTTCATTGTTGATTTGGATAAAGCCTGTGCAGAGTAGATTGTAGCAACCAGTTGCTTGGTATGCATCACTCTGGTGTAATAAAAAGTTCCCAAAGACCCAAAATAATAATAATAATTAGTTAAGTAATTAAGAAAACCAGATGGTAAATTTTTGTTTTCCCCAAAAAGAGAGAAAGAGAGAGAGAGCTTACAGTCCAGTAAGTGAAGAGTCTAGTATTGTTGTCTCCATATAGATCTGGGCTTACCTGTTGTATTAGTTTTCAAAATTAGTATTATAGAAAAGAGAGAAAAGAGAGATAATGTAAACAAAATTAAAACAGGTGCTAAACTGGTACACACAATTTTGTTTCTTTTGTCTGTTTTCTAAGATAAGGAAAAAAAGGTACCTGCCAACCAGCTTCAATGCTGTTAAGATCTTCACCAAAAGCCCCTCCCAAGATCCAGATTTGTGACAAACTGAACTCATTTGGTTGCTGAATTTTTGGTTCCCAAACGTTGAGGGTTGCTTTAGCTCCATAAAACTTATCTCCTTCCACATAAACTATTGCATGCTAAAAACTCCAATACCCCCAAAGAAAGAAACAATAACAAAATTGAGAAAGCTGGAGAGACTTTTATTTCTAGCTAAATATATATTCTTTAACTATAAAATAATAATAATAATAATAATAATAATAAAAATAAAATAATAAAAAGTCTCTTTCTGTTGTACCTTAATTTTCTTTGTAAATGTCCAACTTTGTTTTGTGAAATAAATGAAGGGTGTTCTAGTTGGGGGAGACAAAGAGAAATGAATTTAATGAAGGTTGAAGTAGAAGTAGAAGTAGAAGCTGTAATAGTAGTAATACCTGATGTCCAGTTTGAGTGAGAAGGTCAGGATCCACAGAGCTTGGTTGAGGAATGCTTTTTTGGTTCTTTTTTCCATATGATTTTATAGAGCTTGCTCTTAATATATCCTCTTTTTTTGTTCTTCTAACAGGAATAGTTCCTTCTGGACACCTTCCTTTTGTGTGCCAAAGCTGAGTGACTCTTTTGGACTTCGAAGAAACTTTGCTCTCGTCGAAATTAACCCCTTCTGGATGATAACTCGGCTTCATCTTTGATTTCACAAAACCCAAATGATTAAGACAATCAATACCCACTTCAAAAAAAAAAAAATTAATGAAAAAGTTGGAATTTTTTCTTCTTTAAAAAAAAAAAAAAGAAAATGCGGAAAAAGGAAGAAAAACGCAATTCAGGCATTAGGAGTTTTTGAGTGAAACCTGAATTGTGTGGTTTTTCATTGAAGGATGATCAAAAGCTGGCTGGTGAGCTACATGGATGCAGTCAATAATATCTCCATCCGGGCTCTGTTTCAGAACATTTAGCACTCATTTAATGAAAAATTTGCAGAGAAACAAACTCTGTTTTTTTTACTATGGAAAATGTAAAGTAAGTAGTTTAAAGTTAGAAAAATTAGACCTTGATGGATTTAAGAGCAGGCTTGTTCAATTGGTTCAAGTGCTTCTGAACCTCTAAAGTCTGGTGAGAAATGGTGGTGCTGATTCCTCTTCCTGCAGAAGAAAATGGCAGAAACAGAAGCAAAACCATCCACCAGAGGTAATCCATCGTGTTCGTCGTCTTCCTGTTGCTGCTGAATAATTCTAAAGTCCGTGACTTTGGTATAGCTCTTGGTTAATTATGGTTATAGAAGAAAGAGTCCAAAGAGGGAGCTTATTTGGTCTCGAACCACAGGGTCGGGCATGGTGATGTGGGTTGGTAACCTTTCTTTCAATACTCTGTGTGTGGTCCTGTTCATCCAAAGCCACCCCACCACACCAAACTCTCTCTTCTCTCTTATAACAAAACAAAATTAAAAAAATTACAAATTAGAAAAATGGTGGCAAAAGAATCCAAATGAAGCAGCCGACGAACAGAGAGTGAAGGGTATGATTGGTATTGAAATTTAATATATAGGATTATTAGAAGGAAGAAAGTGGGGGAGATTGGCTATGATTCTATTTCCTATTTATTTCCTAATGCTATAATGGGTTCTTCTTCCACTACTTGCCGTTTCTTTGTCTACTTTAAAAAATAAAAATAAAATAAAAATAAATGTATTTTTGTTTGTTTTTTGGTTTGTGCTTCACAGATGTATCCTATTAAAAAAGAAAACGTTTTTCACCAAAAATAAATAAATATATTCAAAAAGAAAACATGGGTTATAATTACTGAATTGCCCTTTGGATCTTCCTAACTTTTCCCGCTTTTTATATATATTTCCTGGGTTGTACAAATATTTTTTTACTACTCTAGCAAAGAATTGATTACTTTTTATCAAAAGTTTTATGATGGCTTTGTACTAGATTGAATGATTATATGTGACATAATATTTGATGAGGGATATGGTTTTAATTTTGTTGAAATTTGTTTCCTAGGTACTCATCAGCATCACCAGACGAATCCCATTCTGGAATAAATTTTCAGTATTTAACAAGTGGATTCCACCTTTTTAACAAAAAATAAAATAAAATTGAATTCACATGGAATTCGTATGTGTAAATTCTATATGTTTGTGAAAGAAAGGAGTTATATTCTCGGAAATAAACTACATTTTTTTTTCCATTTTACCCTATTAAAGAAACCTATAGGAACTTAAGATTATGATGTCAATCATGAATCCCCTTATTATTATATTCAATTTATAGAGTAAATTTACTAGAGTATTTGTTCTGCACATTAATTACTTGTGGAAAATATTTTAGAGTTTGTAACCTCCAAGTCCACCAATCAAATTATAGTTGTCAAATGTCCATAATTCGAAATCCAATATTATAAATTAACAGACTGCCAAAATGAATTACCAATAGTTTCAAACAATTTAAGCTAGCTGTTGCAAGAAAAAAAAGAAAAAAGAAATATTTTTTATTTCAAAAATTATAATATATATATATATTTATGAAAATTGGTCAAAACGCGAGCAAAGCATGCATGAATGATATTTTTCATGTCACATCTGGGTTTGTTTTGAATTGTAGTGTAGTGATAGTTTTTTTTCACTGAAAAGTGGAGTGATAGTCAATAAATTAGCGGGTAATTGAGATTCCCTCTTAATCTTAACCATTCAATTGGTCAAGTGACATGGTATACATGCACGAATATATCAACTGAAAACGGGGGTTCACAGCCACAGGTTGTCCTGTTAGCAGTTTCCCGACAAACCCATTTACTGCTACTTGCCATCATGCTATTGGATGCAGACAAAAAGCCAGCTTAACTTGATGCGTCTCGCTCTCCTACAGTAGTAGTACAGATTTTTACAATATATAATTATACATACATATATATATATATATAGAGATATATTGATAAAGCACTTTATCAACATATGCAAATTTCTGTACTCAAATTATTTTATTTGAAATTTTATTATAAAATTTTTAAAAAATATTATATATTATAAATATAATTTATTTTAGTCTAAATGTTATTTGTGATAAATAATATTATTCATAATGGATTATATATTTGTTGTTATCATGTTATTTGTTATAAATAATGTTATTAATTAT
>QANX01006061.1:68890-79323 GCA_003254975.1 Ochetophila trinervis
TGAGTCCCAAGCAAGCTCGTTGGCAAGACTTTCTTGCCGAATTTGACTACGTGCTCGAGTACAAGCCCGGCACCGCCAATGTTGTTGCTGATGCGTTGAGTAGAAAGGCCGAGTTGGCGTCGATGAGCAAGCTTCAAGGTGATTTGCTCAACTTAGTGAAGGAAGGCATGGGGCACGACGCCATCGCAAAGCAACTCCTCCAACTTGCCATGGAGGGCAAGACAAAGAGGTTCTGGGTCGAAGATGGCCTTCTCTACACCAAAGGTCGTCGTGTGTATGTTCCAAAGTGGGGAAACTTGAGGCGGAATTTGATCAAGGAATGCCACGACACAAAATGGGCGGGCCACCCGGGGCAACGACGCACGAGAGCACTTTTGGAGACAACATATTATTGGCCACAAATGCGGGACGATGTGGAGACCTTCGTGAAGACTTGTCTTGTATGCCAACAAGACAAGGTGGAGCAAAAGAGTCCCGCCGGGTTGTTGGAGCCATTACCTACGCCCGGAAGACCGTGGGAAAGTATAAGCATGGATTTCATCATTGGCCTACCCAAATCTGAAGGATGCGGCACTATCATCGTGGTGATCGATAGATTCTCGAAGTAT
This sequence comes from Ochetophila trinervis, assembly GCA_003254975.1. NCBI lineage: Eukaryota > Viridiplantae > Streptophyta > Magnoliopsida > Rosales > Rhamnaceae > Ochetophila > Ochetophila trinervis. The sequence continues at coordinate 69,499 of QANX01006061.1, forward strand.
GCTACATTCATCGCTGCTCCTAAAACATGCTCGGCCGAGGACACCGCCAAGCTATTTTTCAAGCATGTGGTGAAGTATTGGGGACTGCCACAATCCATCATAAGTGATCGAGACTCACGGTTCACCGGGAGGTTTTGGACCGAATTATTCAATCTCATGGGCTCGGCATTGCATTTCTCAACAAGCTTTCATCCGCAAACCGATGGACAAACCGAGAGGGCGAATGCATTGTTGGAGCTCTATCTACGGCACTTTGTGAGTGCCAACCAAGATGATTGGGCAAAGTTNAGGGAAAGACCTTATAATTATTTACTAATTATATATATTTTTTAATAGTTTAACCATTGGACAAAACCTACAAGTTCAAATAGGCATTTTTTGGCTTCAAATGTTTTTGGAGTTTAAATTTTTTTTCATATATAATAATCTGTACAATAAATTTTCTTCATATATAATAATCTGTACAATCGGATAGATAATATTTTTTTTTGGTCGAAAATCGGATAGATAATATGGCTAGTATATATATCCTCTTTTTGAAGGTGGATAAAAAATATCTTTAAAAAAAAATGTAAGATATAAAGAAAAATGTTTTTTTGGCCAAGTCTTTTAGGAATAAAGTTACTTTAATTTAAAGGAGCTATACATATATAGGCTATCCAAGAATCATTATTAATGGAAAAAAAAGTCTTGATTAAAATAATTAAAAACACTAGTAGTAGTGATTCATGACCAGATTCCCCCAAGGGAAAAAAGCTATGTATAAATGCTGTCCACTTATGATTTAAACTAGAAGAGGGCCAACAAGAAAATGTCTGCATCTGTAACAACCCAATGAAACAAACATATTTAAAAAGTCATCAGTAGCTACCCTAAATTATGAGATTGAAATTTTCCACCACATAACTGCAACCATATCATGTGAACTCTATCGTTTACTGTGGAATCACATGCACAAATCTCTCATCCTCACAGCTCACTCATAGACGACTCACTATATTCACTAATTTAATGTATAAATTTTCAGTATTCTTAATTGAAACTAAAGTCCAGAAACATTTTATCAGCAATAGTAGGCTTCTAGAATGGCTATAATAAGTAGTTAGATTCGGTTATAGGAGCCTAGAATTACCCTTAATAGGATGTTTATGGACTTTTTTAGTCCAAAATTCTGCATAAAAATTAAGTCTTCTTCATATATATATAATTAATTTTTTTAAATGATATATATGGATATGCACAACTGCACAAGTTAAATGAACATAATTTTTAGTAAATAGTTCACTGAGTGGTGGGCAACACAACAATTATCTTTAAAAAGGGGGATAAACATATAACTGAGAAAATTTATTAGTCACATGACTTTCCTTTTAAGAATAAGCATTGGTTACCTATCACAAGAGGACTATATATATAAAAGTTTGGTCTGTTGAAAACTATTTATCAGTTTATAATAGAGATACGGTATCATAACAAATGCTAGATTTTGTCACATACTTAAATTTTTAGTTTGAAATCATTAATTGAGGTGTTCTCTATATATATAATTTGTCAGTACTGAGTCATTATAAACTAAAATAAGATAATTCCAAAATAACAAATATATAATATATTATGTTTACTATATATATATATATTTTGTGTTCCTTTTTTCCTTTTGGTAAAGTTTTATCCCCTACTCATTCAATGCAGATTGTATTACACAGTGATGAGATGTAATTTCTATATATTTTATGTACTTTAATACTTGATTTGAGCATATTTTATTCACTTAAAATGGATTAATTTGTATTTTTCTATGTCTTAGGTGGGTTTGAATTTAAAGAGATGAAATATGAAGAAACAGTGGCAAAATTAAACAAAAAAATAAAGAAGCAGTGGCAAAATTGTAATTAAGTGAACATTAGCAGCAAAGTAGTGCAACCCATGTGCAATTCCCAGGAGCCTAGATGGGCGCAAATTTGAGCGTTTAGACGCGTTTTTGTGACTTTTTAGCCCTAAATTTTAGTATAAATATATTTTATCATTATTGTAAAAAGGGTTGCCATTTTTAGAGCAAAAACAACAAAAAATTGATATTTCTAACAATTATGAGTAGTTAAATCTCTCTCTTGGGTATGAGTATCATTCAATTCTAAAGTATAAAGTGTGAGACTTGGTTTATAAGTTTTAATTCAAGTTTAATTATTCAATTTGTGTTCTTCCAATTTATTTGTTTTTTATTCAATTCTCTTTTGATTATAATTTGGATCCGTTATAATTATTTGTGGATTGGGTATTTGCTAATTAGGAGTTCAATCGTAATTAAATACTCTATGTTTAGTAGCACTTTGATTTTGATAATTGCATGCTAAGCTTTTGTTAATTTCTTAAAAAAACACAAGATATATTAAAGTTTTACAATATTTATAGGACTTGTTTATTGTTGGGTGATATTGTTCTTAATGCTTTTCTAAATTGATTTAGGTCACGTTGATTCTAGGTTTTTCATAATCATGATTAGTTTATGATCGTACTTGAACTAATTAATTGTTTGTGATTTAGAATAAAATTAGCCGTGCTATTTTATTTAACCCATCATTGAATGATTATTGAGAATTTATTTGTGTCTGTGATCACATGTTCTTTAGTAATTGAAGATACTCTGACCCAATGTTTTAATTGTTATTTCCAAATTTTAAATTGCTTTATTTAATACTTTGCAACTGCCTCTGCTCCACTGTTTCCCTCTCTAGCCGTCCATTCCAGCACCCAATTGAAGCGAAAGAACCTGCTTTTAACTTCAATGATATCATTACGATACCACCAGTAAGTTAGCTCTCGTCGATCACTTACCATGNATGGGTGCAAATTTGAGCGTTTAGACGCGTTTTTGTGACTTTTTAGCCCTAGATTTTAGTATAAATATATTTTATCATTATTGTAAAAAGGGTTGCCATTTTTAGAGCAAAAACAACAAAGAATTAATATTTCTAACAACTATGAGTAGTTAAATCTCTCTCTTGGGTATGAGTATCATTCAATTCTAAAGTATAAAGTATAAGACTTGGTTTATAAGTTTTAATTCAAGTTTAATTATTCAATTTGTGTTCTTCCAATTTATTTATTTTTTATTCAATTCTCTTTTGATTATAATTTGGATCCGTTATAATTATTTGTGGATTGGGTATTTGCTAATTAGGAGTTCAATCGTAATTGAATACTCTATGTTTAGTAGCACTTTGATTTTGATAATTGCATGCTAAGCTTTTGTTAATTTCTTAAAAGAACACAAGATATATTAAAGTTTTACAATATTTATAGGACTTGTTTATTGTTGGGTGATATTGTTCTTAATGCTTTTCTAAATTGATTTAGGTCACGTTGATTCTAGGTTTTTCATAATTATGATTAATTTATGATCGTACTTGAACTAATTAATTGTTTGTGATTTAGAATAAAATTAGCCGTGCTATTTTATTTAATCCATCATTGAATGATTATTGAGAATTTATTTGTGTCTGTGATCACATGTTCTTTAGTAATTGAAGATACTCTAACCCAATGTTTTAATTGTTATTTCCAAATTTTAAATTGCTTTCTTTAATACTTTGCAACTGCCTCTGCTCCACTGTTTCTCTCTCTAGCCGTCCATTCCAGCACCCAATTGAAGCGAAAGAACCTGCTTTTAACTTCAATGATATCATTACGATACCACCAGTAAGTTAGCTCTCGTCGATCACTTACCATGTCCACCACCCTTTTAGCATCACACGTATAATCCAACTTCTTCCACCCTTTATCTTCCAACAAAGAAGAAGCCCATGTGACTGTTTTCAGTTCCACAAGCTCAGCTGACTCGGTTTCAATGCATTTGGTAGCCACTAGAATCAATTCCCATGTAGAATTGCGAACTACAACGCAATGGCTGCAAAACCAATTTTCCAAGCGGGATCGACATTGACAACAAACACACCGAATTGTGGGGTAATCTATCTTTTAGTTTTCCCAATTTTTTTGTTCTTCCCAATCTTCCTTTTGTTCTTTCCCGCAAAGTCCTCAATGCAATTTTCCAAAAACTTCACCATCAAGGCTACATCTATATTTCTTCCAAATCTAACGTCATTCCTTAACTTCCGGATGGCATGCAAAAACAAAGCAAAAATAAAAAAGTGAAAGGCATCCCAAATTCCTCCTTGGCTCTAAAGGCACCTTAGGATGAAAGTTTTCATATCCATTCCTTTCAAATTTTGTAGCCTTATGCCCCATTTGCAAGCAGAGGCCCACATCTACCCCTTGCCTTCTATGGTAATGTAGGAGAATAATATTATTAATCCCTTTTGTGGCCTTTTGGGCCATAATCTGAGGGTCATTATTCGGAAACCCTCACCTGGTTCAGCATCTTTGCTTGTAGGTTAAGCCAGTCACCAAACGATTGCCTCTCCAGGGTTAACTTTAGAGTCCTAAATTCCTGACATTTCTACTACATTCTGAATCTTCTCATCTGTCTTATCCTCACCTATCAACGCTCTTTCCAACCTTTGATTTAAACTTTCTTTAGAAAGGAAATTTTGATTATGTTGTAATTCAAAAAACTTACTACATTTGCCACCTCTTCTGCTAGGGAATTCATGAAAAGCAGGCTACCACTGTGCTTCGCTTTTAACCACAGACCGTACATTTGGGCTGAGATACCATCCACCGATATGATTGTGGCTGAATTCACATAAGAGCATTTCTCGTTGATGTGGTCTATCATTCCGCATTTGTAGCAAAAATCTCCAAATCTTTCGTATTTGAACTGGACCTAGCTTTCATCATCTGAATTACTCATTAGGAAATGGCCAGAGGGAATAGCGTTCTCCACCTTAATGTCAATTTAGAATCTTAGAAAACGTTGAGCCACCACGCATTTTCTGGAAATTGATTCCTCATGAACTCTCATCACTCTGTTGCCTATCAATTTTGCAGAACCAGCATGAAGGTACATTGGGCCCGTGAATTTGGACTGTGAAGGTCGTGGTGTCAAAAGGGACTTTGTGGATGGCTATCTTCTCCGACCATTCCTTCAAAATCAGATGAGCCCCATTTATGGACCACGACCTGCCTCAGAACACTCTGTCCCTTTCCTCTTTGGTCGCGAATAAAAACTTGAACATGTTCTATCCAATATTCTCTATTTTGACTCTAGCATGCTCTCCCTAGGCCTTTGTGATGATCTCTCCTAGGGTATACCTCTTGAAACCCCTTGTGGCGAGAATTTTCCCCAGCAGCAGACATTCTCCCTTATATCCCTTCGTTTCCAAGCATGGTTGTAAATTTATGGCACTAAGGGATTCTTGCAAATCCTGCAGGCTTTTATCCCCTGCATCCATTTCTTTTATAGGAAGAAACAAGCATGAGCCAAAACAAACAATTTCCACGCCGGAGCGATTAAACCCCAAAATGGATCAGATGGTATCACTGTTCACCATACCAGTTCGCCATGGAAGACTTTCTCACTCTATTCGTTAGGTTTTTTGCTTGTGACTTGGGGTGTGTTATACACATGAACTTGAGCTTGAGGTGTTTTATCAATGGATTGTTGATGCTTTATTCTGTGGACTATATATATACCTAAAATAAGGAAAACATATATAGCAAAAGAATACGTTAAAAGAGTATGTGAATCTTTGGAAAATAAAAATAAAGAGAGGTTGTAAGCTAAAAAGGAAATGATTGGTGGTAGCCACTGGACGTTATGGACTTGTTATGGTTCGGCTGAAAGATCGAATAGAGATGAATTCTAGACTACTCTCATTGCTCTCATTAAAGAGGATTCTTCTATGTGGGTGTGTATTGGAGATCTAAATGAGGTGTTAACTCAGGAGGATAAATGTGGGGGACGCAGGGTGTCGACTAAACATAATTACTGGCTTAAATTTTTTATGGATGAAGTGCATGGTATTGATCTTGGGTTTAGTGATCATAATTTCACCTGGTGTAATAAACGAGGTGGTATAGCCAATATTTGTGGATTGGCATACTAGGTTTGCTAATGCTGGTGTTACTCATCTAAGTGCCTACTAGTCAGATCACACTTCGATTGTGCTGACCTTGCTTCCTGAACTTCCTAAACTCCCAAGGCCGTTTAGGTGAAATATGGATTAGAGACCCAACATGTCATAGTATTGTGGAAAAGGATTAGGACTCAAATTCAGGCCATCTAAGAAGAGTTTCGATTAGGAGGACAATCTCTAATACAGCAAAGGCTTTAATGAAGTGGAATAGGGAGTCCTTTGGATTTTGTAAAGAGAAAATTCTTTTTTTATGAAAATTTGATTAAGCAGCTTCAAGGCCAAAATGCAACTGAAGAGTTTTTAAGCCATGAAAGGAAAGTTCAGGAAGAGTTGAGTGAATGGTTGAATCTGCAGGAAATCATTTGGAGACAAAAATCAAGAGAACTCTGGTTAACTTCTGGTGATCGAATTTCAAAGTTCTTTTATGCTTTAACGATTAACAACAGAAGGAAGATTTTCATTACGAGCCTTAAGAATAATAACGGAGAGTGGCTGGAGACTAGAGAGCAGATTGGTAAATTTCTTATTACAGAGTATGCAAATATCTTTAGAGTTGAGAACTCTAATAACATGCAGGCTATAGGCAATCTTTTCCAGGCTACGGTTTCTGAGGCCTATAATGCTATGCTAAACAGTATACCAAGCAGAGATGAGATTTGGAAAGCAATCAAGAGTCTCCATCCCATTAAAGCTCCTGGCCCCGATGGCATGTCGGCTCTGTTTTTCCAACACTTTTTAGCTACGGTGGGTAACGATGTAACAGTGACAATCTAGAACATCTTCCGCCATGGAATTTTCCCTCAAGGTATAAATGACTCGTTCATTGTTCTAGTCCCGAAGAATCCCCATTTTTCCATCTTTAACCATATTAGACCAATTGCTTTATGCAATATCCTGTATAAAGTTTTTTCCAAGATTTTAGTTAGTCGATTACGGCCTTTACTCAGTTGCCTCGTTTCTCCCAACCAATCGCCTTTTGTACCGGGACGGTGGATTGGGGAGAACTCAATTATGGTTCAAGAAATTATGCACTCTATGAACACTAAGAAATGTGCTAAAGGATTTATGGGCATTAAAGTTGATTTGCACAAAGCCTATGACCAGATTGATTGGAATGTTCTTATGAATGTTTTGGAAGCTCACGGGTTTGATAATATATTCAAGTTGCTGGTTTTCAGATGTGTTTCCTCAGTGAATGTGAGAACGTTGCTGAATGATTTCACCTTTGGCCATATTTAGGTGGGAAGAGGCATTAGGCAAGGGGACTCCATCTCCCCTTTCCTTTTTGTCATTTTCCTTGAAGTTTTGTCCAGAATGCTTAACAAGCTCGAAATGGATGGTGAGATCCAAGGGATTAAAGTGACAAGGCTGGCCCCTTCTATCACACACATCTTTTTTGCTGATGATATCCTCATTTTTTGCAAGGAGTGCGTTGCTCAATCTTCAAAAATTATCAACTGCTTGGAAACGTTTTGTGCTTGGACAGGCCAGAGTTTCAACCCCTCTAAATCAGGTTGTTTCTTTTCAAAAAATATTCAGGGCAGCCTTAAGGCTGCTATTAAGAGTACTCTTAACATGAAAGAGCTTACTAGGAGGCTAAATACTTGAGAAACAATATGTTCCCCAATAAATACAGAAAGAAGGATTATGATGATCTGGCTAGGAAAATTACCTCCCGGTTTGAAGGCTGGAAAGCAAAACTCCTGTCCCAAACCGAAAGGGCTACTCTCATCAAGCATGTGGTCTCGGCAATACCCATTTATGCGATGTCTATCAACAAAGTTCCTGCTGAGATTTGCAAAGAGGTGGAAAGGAGCTCTCGGGCCTTTTTATGGCAAGGCAATGCAAATGAGAAGAATGGGTGGTCTCCTATTGCTTGGAAAAAAGTTTGTAGACCTAAAGCTTGTGGTGAATTGGGTCTAAGGAAGCTGAGAGAGATGAACATTGCTCTGCTCGGAAAAGTGGGATGAGCGCTGGCTAGTGATACCGGAAATATATGGGGTCAAGTCATGAAGGAAAAATATTACCCCCATGCTTCGTTCATGCACTGCCAGAAAAAGAGAAATTGCTCTAGGATATGGCCGGCTATATTGAACACCCGCAAGACTCTAGAGAAAGGCCTCTGCTTCAGAGTGGAAAATGGTAGTAATATCAACTTTTGGGAAGACCCCTAAGTTCTTAATTTACCAAATTTCAAACCGGCCCCTAAAGATGAGAATAGTAGTTTGAGACAAGGTATGGTTCAATCACTGTTTGATAGAAATGGAGAGTGGAATGTAGCTTTGTTGAATGAGCTCTTCAATGATGAGTCGGTTAAATGCATCCGTGAAATCTTTTGGGCCAACTAGGAGGAGGAGGATAAACCGGTGTGGCTGGGGAACAAAACAGGTGCTTTCTATGTTAAATCTTTTTTTTGACTGAAAACTGGGAAGAAGAGAGACAATTTTCTTGGTGGAGAAAATTATGGAGCAACAAAATACATGATAGACATAAATTCTTTATGTGGAAATTGGCTAATGGGGGTTTAAGTGTCAAACAAAATCTCATCCAACGGAGAATCCCTTTGAATGACATCGGGTGTGTGCATGGCTATCCCACTATGGATACTGAAGTCCATTTAATGTTTGAGTGTCAATTTGCTAAGGGTTTGTGGTTTACCACCCCCTAGGGAATTAAATGGGAAGACCATAATTATGTTGAGGTTAATTCGTATATGGAAAAACTTTGGGACCCGAGAATCTTGCCCCATATAGCAAGGGAACTACATGGGACCTCATTCTATATAGTGTTATCATTATGGAGCATATTTGTTGGGTGAGAAATGAGCTGTTATTCAAAGAGATTGCTATCTCGTTGGAAGCCTCGATCATTATGGTAAGACAGAAGGTTACGGAATTTAAACATGCTCTGTTTGGAGATTTACAAGCTGAGAGATGGACCACGAATGCTACGACAACTGGCAGATGGAAACCCCCCCCCCCCCAACTGGAACGTTGAAAATTAATGTGGATGCGGCGGTTAGAGATAACGGGAGTTTTCTTAGCATGGTGGCCCGCAATGAAAATGGCAACCTGGTGGAAGCCCACTCTTTCAAGATTATGTGCCGAAACCCGATGATAGCTGAGCTATGGGTAGTCCAGCAAGCTCTCATGGTGTGCATTCGGAATGGTTGGAAATCTGTTATTTATGAAACAGATGCTAAGGCTATTGTATTGTGTTTGAATGAGGGCGACTTTAAAAACATTCACTGGAAAGCGGAATGTATTGTTAAGGACATCTGCTCTTTATGTAATTTTTTTAATTATGTTAGTTTCTTTTGGTGGTCTTGTTTGTAACAATCTTGCCCATCTTTGTGCTAAATGGACGGCTGGGGTTAATTTTTGTGGGTTGATCCCTGAGGAATTTCTTCCTCAAGATTTGTATGTGTGTTTGGCTTAAGAAGAGAGCAAGCACCTCTCTGTTGGAGCGGGGGCAGCCCTTTAATGGCTGTTAGCTGTCCTTTTCCTTTTGGTTTTTTTTATAAAACTTCCAATTTCATCAAAAAGGAAAGGAGGGAGGGCAAGAGAGAGAGAGAGAGAGAAGCACATAAAATTTCCCATTGACTACTGCAATATTGTCTTTTTTGTTGTCCTTTTTCTTTAAAAAAATTAAAAAATTAAAAAACACTATGTAGCTTATGACAAAAATCTCAAGTCTTTGTGAACTATTTTAAAGCGTCTCTTTCATAAAAGTTTTTATATACTATACATGTCAAACCCATATATATATATATATATATATATATTTT
>QANX01006061.1:79430-222422 GCA_003254975.1 Ochetophila trinervis
TTTTTTTTTGTGAAAAAAAAAATTAGAACTTTGACTGAAAAGAGTATTTAGGGTAATTTTAATCTTTTCATCAAAAAAGGATAATTTTAAGCTTGAATATAAAGTTTTGACTGGGCTCGTTAGTTAGATAATACATGGCAGCAAGGATCAATGAGATATATGAATTTGGGAAGAAAGTATACATTTTTATTTTCCATTAAATATGTAAATTTACAATTTCTTTTATATGTTATTTATCACTTGGTATTTATATTTAATAGTATTTGAAATTAGGGGTGGGCGCGGTCTGGTTTGGTATGATTTTTTATAAAAATTCAGACCAAACTATAGATGTCGGTTTAGCTTAACAATAAATCAAACCAAACCATTAAGACCATTCAAACCAAATTAAACCAAATCATTCATAAACGGTTTGGTCCGGTTTAGTTTAACGGTTTAGACATATCCAAACTGCAAAACCAAATTATTAATAGCGGTTTTTTAACATAATAAACCAAACCAAGTTATTATATTCTACAAACCAAACCAAACCGAACCAAAAGCAACAATTTAGTTCGGTTTGAACAGTTTAATTCAATTTTGTACACCCCTATTTGAAATCATCCATGTCTTGGTTTAAAAAAGTTTGTATAAAAGAGTCAAATCCATCTTATTGTAAGTTGAAGTAACAGCCCGTAATTATGAACTATCTCCCAAGAAACTTATTCGGCCCAGATTGACATTGGGCCCATATTTTGGGCTAACTTTTATTGTGCCGTTAATCAGGGTTTCCAAGTATTTTATCAATGATTCAATTCAACTTTTATATACACGCACTTCAATTCATACACCCCAAACTTTTATCAAATTACACAAAAAATTATATATACGGAATAGGACTAATATTTTTCCTTTGTTTGACATTTTGCTGTCAACATTATGTCATTGTTTAGAGCAAATTAATTTTTTTAATTAATTAATGTTCTAATAGTAATAGTCATTGTTCTCTCCAACAATAATTAGATTTTGAATCTATCACTTCTAATGTATAAAAAAAAAAAAAAAACAGTTAAAAGACAATAAAACAATAAAAGACATTAAGACGATAGTAAAAAAAAATAATCCTTTTTCATTCTTGAGGAAGCATATAAATACAATATGGAAACCCAAATAAATAAATAAAAGATTATAGGAACAGCTACTTTGGTTACAAGAATTACAGTATAATTTTGTTCAAAAAAATAAGGTTAAAATAGAAGAACACCTGAGACAAATGTGGAGCCGCATTTCGTAAGTTCCATTGTTTTCCAAAAGCAAGCATCACTTTTGATGAGACTGCTAGTCTGCTACTGAATTTTTCCTCTTTGCAATTATTTATATATTTTTGTAAAACAAAAAGCCGAGAACCTTGGTTGTTGGTGCACTAATTACGACAAAAAAGAAAAGGTCCATCTTCTCCGTCTCCATCTCCATCCGATCCGATCCATGTTCCCTGTTCTATTCAATTCCATCATATATATATATATATATATATATATATAGACACACACACACACATAAAAGTCTGATGCAAAAATAGTATTCAAAAGGGAACACAAAAAAGGTGGTGGGTGGAGTCCCGCGGACATAACTTTTACTAGGTGTGCATATATGTTGCAGATTTTAACATTATATGAATTTATCTTAATTTTTTAAAATTTATTTTTATATGAAAATTTAATTAATAAAATTTAAATGGAAATTTTTAACACTAATAAAAATAATAAAATTAACGCTATACAAACACTGTATATCATCACAAGTTGCCACATCCACTTGTACAAGGTATAGGCAAAGACAGAGGCACAGGCCAGTGAGGCCACACACCAACGCTTTTTATTTATTTATAAATATAAAATATAAAAATAGGCTGATAAGAAGCAGGAGTAATGATGATGAATGATACCCAACAATAGAATTTAGACAATTCTTAAGAAAAAGCAAATGAAAGACCAAAAATTAAATGAATTGTCTTAGTTGGAAAGGCATGAACATGAATTTAAAAAGTATATTATATATACATATATATAATTTTGTTTTCATTAAAACTTTCTATTTGAAATTATATATAGATAGATAAAAGATAAATGTGATAAAAAAAATTTACTCGTTTATTATCTATAAATATATATTATTTTGAACAAATTATAAATAAAAAATTTCTGATGAAAAATTAATCTGAATATATATATATGGAATTGGAAGGTGGTGATACTATAAAGCATAAAGGACCTTCCTTTTTCTATTTGGTGATTGGCCGGTCATAATCCGGCACCGGCATTCACCGTCCCATAGAAATAAAAAAGAAAGCCTCTTTCTTGCTGTGCTGGTATCAACCCCCACTCTCACCGTCCCTCACAAAAACCCTCTTTGAATTTTTAGTTTAAAAAGCAAATACAAATATTCAAAGCCAACACAACCTGGGTCCCATTCGCTCATCACCACCTCTGTTGATTACCCTTTTGTTTCTCTGGGTGGTTCTGTTGCCATTGACTTCCATTTTTATTTAACTCCTTTTGCTCTGTTTTCTTAGCCCTCAAATTTACAATTTTCTGTCTTTTTGATTTTAAATGTGGGGGATTCAAAATTCAGAATCATTGTTGGAGAAAATAGCTTTTATTCATTATAAGTTTTTATTGTTTAGGATGTACAATTATTTAATTTTTTACCACATAATATTGCATAGTAAATTTATATAATTCTTGAAATTAATAGTAATTCCACTTAATTTGTTGCCGCCATAAGTTGACTTCAACAGACATCTGGTGGTCTTATTTCAAGGTTGTCAATGAATGTGATAGCGAAATGAGACCGTGAAACACCAACTTTTTAGTTCTGGTAAAATGGTAAAGAAATCAATCAAGCTGATGCAAATATATAGAATGACATTATGACCACGTGTGATTATTCAAAACCATAGAGAAACATACATACATATAGACGTGTAGACTTGGTTTGCTGTTTATCTGTCAACTGCTGCAGAAGATCAAATAGTCGGTGATGAACAGTATTTTTTCCAATGGTTTAAGAAAAAGACCCACAAGAAGTGGGACCTGCTTAGATAATACTGGTATTTTAGCATTTATTCAATGAGGCTTTCTCAGTTTCTCTTGGTGACAAGTCAGCATCCTATGTGGAATTACCAAAATAAATAAATTTTGAAATGGAGGGAGAGATGGCTGGCTTGGCTGCTCTGCCTTTTGCTTTTGTTGAGTTGCCACCACTGCCATGTTTCCTCTGCTTTTGAATTCCTTTTACAACATTCTTTTTCTACTTTCATGTTTTTTGTAATCCCACCACCATCATTTCTCAACAACACCATTCTCTCTCTTTCTCTCTTATACTTCATCTCCTTCTTTTCATTCCCATTTTTCCCAGTTTAGATGATCGTATAGATCTCCAGAAATGGTGAGCTTGCTAATGAATCATGGGCTTTTCTTTCTTTTTTTCTTCTTCATATTTTATATGTGATCGATCAATTTACGCCAATCTTTTTTTTTTCTTTTTGTTTCTGTTAAAAATGAATCAACTTTTATGCTGTTCATGTCATGACCTTGCAGGGAACACCAGTAAACATCATAGTTGGATCACATGTTTGGGCAGAGGATCCTGAGGATGCTTGGATTGATGGTGAAGTTAAAGAAATCAAAGGGAGGGATGCAACTATTATCACTCCGGATGGAAAGACTGTAAGCTACTTTTTTTTTTTCCCTCCAAGAATATTGGAATTCTGCACAACAACCTTTCCTTTTTATCGTCCACCAACCAACAACTTCTATTTGGATCCACTACTTGCTGCACTTGACATTATATTATTGCTTTATAAAGCATATACTACCATGTTTATCTTGATCAGCTTCTGTATCTGCAATTCTGTGTTTTCCATATTGGTATGCCTCAGATCCTATATATATATAGCTGGGATCTGAAGGATGATGAAGAAAATAAAATGAAAAGAGAAATTAGATAAGTAAAATTCAAGCAGGAGATCTATTTTACAATGTTATTTAAGTATACACATATATAGTAAGAAACAAAGTAGTGAGATGCCTTTAATATTCTTATGAAGTTCAAAATGTAAGGCATATAAAAGTAATATTAGCATTTACTTGAAATCTCAGATAATTGCAGATATTTCTAGCATATACCCAAAAGACACAGAAGCACCACCAGCAGGTGTGGATGACATGACAAAGTTGGCTTACCTCCATGAGCCCGGTGTCCTGTATAATCTCGCTTGCCGGTTTGGTCTCAATGAAATATATGTAAGTCTAAATTTTTACTGATAAAACACCATATATGCAGTTGAATTCATTCAATATCATTGGCCTTAGGAACTAGTTACCTAACAGCTAATATAACATAAGCAGACGTATACTGGGAACATTCTAATAGCTGTGAATCCATTCCGGAGGCTTCCACATTTGTATGATGTCCACATGATGGAGCAGTATAAAGGAGCTCCTTTTGGGGAGCTAAGTCCCCATCTATTTGCTGTTGCAGATGCTTGCTACAGGTAGGTATATATGCAGGCTCAAAAAATTGAATTGGGACCATTTGTTTATTGGTAGTATTGATTTTGCAATGCAATGTATCAGGGCAATGATAAATGAACATGGAAGCCAATCCATTTTGGTAAGTGGGGAGAGTGGAGCTGGTAAAACTGAGACAACAAAAATGCTTATGAGATATCTTGCATTCATGGGAGGGAGATCAGGTACTGAAGGAAGAACAGTAGAACAGCAGGTTTTAGAGGTGAGTTTGGACTAAAACACCTACGTACTAAAGTAACTCATTTTGTTGCATTGAAGCATAATCTTTCTACTTCTTTTAGTCCAATCCAGTTCTGGAAGCATTTGGGAATGCCAAAACTGTGAAAAACAACAATTCAAGGTGAAATATTTGGCTGCCTCCTGATTTCTATGCTTTTGCTTTGTTTCCATTGTCTGGTTAAACTTTCAAAGTTTGGTGTTTGTTTCAGTCGTTTCGGAAAATTCGTGGAGATTCAATTCGACAAGCATTGGAAGATATCTGGAGCTGCTATTCGTACTTATCTGCTCGAAAGGTCTCGAGTTTGTCAAGTCTCTGACCCGGAGAGAAACTACCATTGTTTCTACATGCTCTGTGCAGCACCAGAAGAGGTGAGCTCCCTACTTTCATCCCAGTCAGCTACCAAATTAGAATACTACAGACATATAGATATACCTGACAAAATGTTACATTGCAGGATGTGAAAAAATACAAGTTAGGGGATCCAAGAACATTCCACTATCTTAATCAAACCAATTGTTATGAAGTAGCAAACGTGGATGATGCGAGGGAATATTTGGAGACCAGAAATGCCATGGATATTGTTGGGATCAGTCCAGATGAGCAGGTTTTATATCCTTCTCAACACAAGCAGCATACATTGACATTTTCTTAAATCCATATCCGAGATTAATGTAGAAAAAATTTTCTTCTCCTTCCTTCTGCAGGATGCTATTTTCCGAGTGGTAGCTGCAATCCTGCATCTTGGAAATATTGACTTTGTCAAAGGGAAAGATGTTGATTCTTCCAAGTTAAAAGACGATAAATCACGCTACCATCTTCAAACAGCAGCAGAGCTACTCATGTTAGAACTTTGCAGCCCCTGAAGGAATTTTTGTCTACCTTTTTCCTAATGGTTCCTCTCTAATGGCTTTCGATGTGCTTCTGTTTTCAGGTGTGATGAGAAGTCACTCGAGGATTCACTATGCAAGCGTGTCATAGTGACTCCTGATGGTAATATCACAAAACCATTGGATCCTGACTCAGCTACCTTAAGTCGAGACGCCCTGGCAAAGACTGTGTACTCCAGACTCTTTGATTGGTAAGTAAGAAAATCTGCTCCATGTAACAAGGTGTAAGATATCAGTTCCAACCAGGCAGGTAGCATTAATTATTACGTATGAAGTTTACAAATTCTCAATCAAGCAACTTTGAGCTAAGTGTTTATCAGCTGTGAAAAATGTTGTTAGCCTGAAGGATCAGTTCCCATAATACTGTCATAACCTGTCAAACTTCTCTATAAAAAAACACCTATTTTGCCTTTAGCATCATCTTCTAGAACTAACTTAACCTAAATATTAGGATCTTTACAGAGACTGAGTTCTTGAGTTATGGCAGGATTGTAGATAAGATAAACAGTTCAATTGGTCAAGATCCAAATGCAGCAAGTTTAATTGGAGTCCTTGATATTTATGGCTTTGAGAGCTTCAAGATAAACAGGTATATAACTATGATAATCAATCAATTCTTAACAACATTTTTACATTTTAACAGGAAGATCTAATATGATGCTATTTTTATTAGTTTCGAGCAGCTATGTATCAACCTAACAAATGAAAAGTTGCAACAACATTTTAATCAGGTGAAGATGATTATTCTATATACAATTTGATCATATTTATACTGAGAATCATGTTGTACCAATGAGCATTTTTTTTTCTCCACAGCATGTATTCAAGATGGAGCAAGAAGAGTACACAAAAGAAGAAATAAACTGGAGCTATGTAGAATTTGTGGATAACCAGGATGTTTTGGATCTTATTGAGAAGGTAACTTACAATATAAAGTTACATATTCAACTAATAAAAATTATAAATAAAGTTTTGCTAGTTGATGTTATGCTCTTGCATGCAGAAACCTGGAGGTATAATTGCTCTTCTTGATGAAGCGTGGTATGTTTCATTTCCTATTTGGAACTCCATTTATATCTTGTTATTTAAAACAGAGAAAATCAATTAACTGTCATAGCAGGATGATATATACTAGGCCTTCTCTTTGTTTTGAGCAAAGGAAAAAGGAAAAAAGAAAAGAAAATCAAAGCACTGAATAAGTGTAGATATGAATGTGTTATGATGCAGTATGTTTCCCAAGTCAACCCATGAGACATTTGCACAGAAGATGTATCAGACTTATAAAGCGCACAAGCGATTCAGTAAGCCTAAACTTGCTCGAACAGACTTCACAATCAACCATTATGCTGGAGATGTAAGAAAACATCGTATTATGTTCTTGATCACCTAGCTAAAGCTACTAATGTGTGTTGCACTAAGCCATTTTCTCATCAGGTCACATACCAAGCAGACCAATTTCTGGACAAAAACAAGGACTATGTGGTAGCGGAACATCAAGCTCTGTTAGATGCATCAAAGTGCTCATTTGTTGCAGGCCTATTTCCTCCGCTACCTGAAGAGTCATCAAAACAATCAAAGTTCTCTTCCATTGGTACCCGCTTCAAGGTAATCCCTAGTTTCATTAATCCTGAATATCTGATCCTGCAAATTCTGATTACCTAACTCCCTCCTAATTCATAATTTTTACATCCAGCAACAATTACAATCTTTAATGGAAACATTGAACACGACAGAACCACATTACATAAGATGTGTAAAGCCAAATACAGTCTTGAAGCCAGGAATTTTTGAGAATTTCAATGTCTTAAACCAGCTGAGATGCGGGGTAAGTGAAGTCCTTGTTTCACTTAATATATTTTCACTTGCAGAACTTGACTAAACTAACAGCATTTTTCCTCTTGATACTGGCAGGGTGTGCTAGAGGCTATTAGGATTAGTTGTGCCGGCTATCCAACAAAAAGAACATTTGATGAATATCTTGACCGATTTGGAATGCTAGCTCCCGATGTTCTAGATGGGTAAAATTTCGAATCAAGCATGTATACTTGTCTAGATAATAGATTAAATATATAAATGTGCCGATACAAGTTGGTTTTCTTCCATAAGTTAATATCTTTGGATAAAAATGAAACCAGGACCTCGAGGCCAAGCAGGGAAGCAAAGACTTTCCTGATCAAGCTACATGTCTTTTCTTAGTACATACATTCATGATTTTACAGTAACATGCTTCATTATATTTGTTGTGATTATTAAGAACATATGAATATCGATTGATGTTTATTAATCTTTGATAAAGCAGTATCTTTGACAATTCACTGCTTTATCCCCCGCAGATCTGATGAAAAATCAGCTTGTATTTCTATTTGTGATAGAATGGGATTAAAGGGATATCAGGTAACTGTAAACATGAAACTATTCATATGATATGATAAAGAAGTCAAATCTCTGTCAAATTGCTTTCCAATTTTTGATTGAGTTTCAAGAGTTTCCACATTATGTGTACTGCAGATTGGGAAAACAAAGGTATTTCTAAGAGCTGGGCAGATGGCAGAGCTAGATGCGAGAAGAACAGAAGTGTTGGCTAATGCTGCAAGACTCATACAAAGGCAAATCCGAACACATCTGACCAGAAGAGAGTTTATTGCACTGAGAAGGGCTACAATTCATATGCAGAAACTTTGGAGAGGTTACCATATTTCCCCTGTATAAATTATATGCCACATTATATATAGTACATGAAATCACAAAATGTATGTTAAAGAGTTAGCAAAAAACAAGCTTGCCTTCTGCATTGGCTTGTGTTAAGCTGCAGCCTTTAATGAATGCCTAGGTGTAACTACAAATAACATGCTTCTCTCACTCTCTCCTTTATGCAGCACAACTTGCACGCAATCTGTATGAACAGATGAGAAGGGAAGCTGCTTCAATCCGAATCCAAAAATACCTACGTGCTCACATAGCACGAAAATCTTACACACAACTACAGGCATCTGCAATAGTTTTCCAGACTGGGTTACGAGCAATGGCTACCCGAAATGAATTCAGATACAGGAGAAGAACCAAGGCTGCAACCATTGTTCAGGTAATAACCTTTTTAATGGATGGAGGCCTCTCTCAAACTTCAGAGGTGCATGGAGAAATTTCTGGGATCGGAAAGTCTGCAGCATAAGTAGTATAATTACAAAAATATCTTATCTGTTTGATAAAAAAGCAATCCTAGATAAGAAAATTATACAGGTTTCTTTCTATATTGATGATGTCTAGGAAAAAGTATTAGGGAAATGTTTCCAGACTACTGGATATATACATGAAAATAAGATACAAATTATGTACAAGTTACATTTAGAAAGGTTTAGTTTTCACTGTGTAGTCCATCAAGATTGAATAATTTCAGCCGATGACTTTTGATAACATTACAAATATTTCATCCTACAGACTCAATGGCGAAGATTCCAAGCTCTTTGTTCTTATAACAAGCAGAAAAAAGCGACTCTTGCACTTCAATGTCTCTGGAGATCAAAGGTGGCAAGGAAGGAGCTTAGAAAGCTCAAGATGGTGAGATTAACTTTTCATACAAAAGAATTGATTTCAATTCCTGAAGTATCATTGTTGAAATTTTCCAATGGAAGTACCTAAACTAGAAGATGCATTGTAATCTTCCAAATGCAGGCTGCAAGAGAAACAGGTGCTCTCAAGGAAGCTAAGGACAAGCTGGAGAAGCGTGTTGAGGAGCTAACATGGCGACTAGAATTTGAAAAGCACTTGAGGGTATATTTTCCACCAACTTCTTTGACAAATATACGCATTAATTAGGCTAGGAGTTCTATTACACTAAGTGATATTGTACAACAAAGAAAAGGCACAGTGTATATTAATTTTAGAAAAGGTGCATATATCCAACTCCCAGTTAAGATTGCTCAGCTAGCGACGTCAAAAGAAGAGACCAGTTGGAAATGATAAACCTCAATGCTGAGTACATAGGGGGTTGCTCCATGCATGTTTATCATGAAACTAATATTTTTTCGCAGATTGATCTCGAAGAAGCTAAAGGGCAAGAAATTTCAAAGTTACAAGACACTTTGCAAGAAATGCAAGGTCAGCTAGATGAAGCTCATGCTGCAATTATCCATGAGAAAGAAGCAGCCAAGTTAGCCATTGAACAAGCTCCACCAGTAATCAAAGAGGTACCAGTTGTGGATGAAACCAAGCTGGAAATACTGAGAAATCACAATGAGGAGCTAGAGGTAATATATATCAACAAAGCCACCCTACATGTTACATCAATATATTCAAAGGATAAACTAGATTATTTACTTGGTCACTAATTTCATGCATGTTGGAACATAATAACCTATGCGTTCATATAACGCTTTAGTTAGAGATCATCTAAAAATGGAAAAATTGATTGTTAACCATTTGGCATGTAAATCCCCATCAACCATCCTAATAAATAATTTCAGTAAAACAGTACTCAAGAAGAGTACTATCTGCTGTTGGTCGTTAGTTCAGTATCTGAGATCATTTGTGCCCTTTCTGCTGCATCGTAAAAGAAACTGATAGATTTGAGATGGAAAATAAATCCTCCTAATAAAAATTTCATTTTCCATCCATATGCACACTATTTTGGTGGCACATTCCTAATACAGATTGTGAATATGCAGGGTGAGCTGAGCGAACTGAAGAAGAAAATTGAGGAATTTGAAGAGCAGTTTTCTCAAGTTGAGAAAGAAAGCCAAGAGAGACTTCAAGAGGCAGAAGATTTGCGGCAGAAAACAATGCAGCTTCAAGAGACTATTGAAAGGTAAAGGAAGAAGATTTTTTTCACAAACATCACAATCACCATACCCTGTGCTTGACTAACTCTTTTTTATTCGCAGACTAGAATCAAACTTGTCCAACCTCGAATCTGAAAATCAGGTGCTACGCCAACAGGCTCTGGTTGCATCAATGAATGAAGAAGCCTCTGAAGAATTGAAAATGTAAGAATCCAAAAAAATCTACAACATAGTACAATCTAATGTTTTATTCAGTATTCTACTGACTCAATTAGACTCAGGCACTATTCCAGTATTTAATTCTCCGGTAATATTGCAAATTTGCAACTGTTAAAGTGGTTGCCGAGAATGGTTCTGAACTATTTATCTTTGCCCAGCTTGAAGAGTAAGATCTCAGATTTGGAATCGGAAAATGAGTTACTCCGCAACAAGGTTGTAGTTGTTGAGTACAAAACTACTCCAGAGAATCTACAGCCACCTATCAAGGTAAAATGATTTAAATTGTATTTTTGAGGTCATACTACATTATTAGTTAATGACATTTACTTGTCTAACCAAAATTTGTCAATGACATTCTATGTTGCTACAGAGTCTTGAGAATGGGAATCCAACAGAGGAAGAGATTCAAAGAAACAAGGTATTTTCCTACTTTTTTTCTAGATGGTCTTCGAGAACAGATTATTATCAAATAGATATTTAGCATCTGTCATCATCACTTACCCGATGAGTCAATCTTTTCCGCAGAGTCTTGAGAATGGGAATCTAACAGAAGAAGAAATTCAAAGAACTATGGTATTTTCCAACTTTTTTTTACTAGATTCTCTTCAAGAACAGATTCTTGTCATCTGTCATTACTTAATGAGTGAATATTTTTTTACAGAGTCTTGAGAATGGGAATCAAATGGAGGAAGAGATTCAAAGAACTAAGGTGTTTCCAACTTTCTTGACTGGATTCTCTTCAAGAATAGAATACATAGATGCCTTATAATCTGTCATTACTTACCGGAATGAGTGAATCCTTTTTTCAGGAAACTGTTCCTGTTGTGTCCCACTTAACTAAACAAAGATCTCTCACAGATAGACAGCAGGTGTGTTTTTATAATCTGAAATTCTACCCAATTTTTTTCAGATTATATAAATTTCTGTCATTGGAAGGGACTCTATAAACTTCTATTTCTTCTGTCATTGAAAGGAACTCTTGATAAATTTCTGTAAACAGGAAAATCATGATGTGCTTGTAAAGTGTCTCGTGGAAGATAAGTGCTTCGACAAGAACAGACCTGTCACAGCCTGCATTGTCTATAAAGCACTTCTTCAATGGAGATCCTTTGAAGCAGAGAAAACAACTATATTTGATAAGATTATACATACAATTCGGTCAACAATAGAAGAAGTACGCTTCAACCTATCTATATATATACTAAGCTTGCATAACAAACTTGAATTTATTATGATCAATTGGATTTCTATTTTGGATATCCATATTGCATATGTTACTAACCCAGTTTTATGATATGATTTCCTTCCTATGTTCATGAAGAGTCAAGAAAGCGTCAGTGATCTGGCCTATTGGCTTTCAACAACTTCCACACTTCTGTTTCTTCTACAAAGCACGCTTAAGGCAAGCAACACGACCAATGTGGCTTCGCAACGAAACAGAACTTCCCCTGCCACCTTGTTTGGTAGAATGGCAAGAGTAAGCCTTTTTCCATCTGAATGAATTCCTTGGTACATCAAACACCATACCACAAAAATAATCTGATCATATATATCTTACACACACTGTCAGGGTTTTCGCTCATCTTCAATGAGTATGGGAGTTTCAAGCGGGTACAGTGGAATGCTAGGAAAGCCCAATGAGCAATCAAAACTGGAAGCCAAGTATCCAGCTTTACTATTTAAGCAGCATCTAACTGCATATGTTGAGAAAATATACGGAATGATTCGAGATAGTTTAAAGAAAGAGATTAGCCCATTTTTGAACTTGTGCATTCAGGTATATTCATTTTAATGGAAGACAGAATTTTACATTTTTAACATATACATGTAAATGAGGTACCTATAACTACAAGTAAAATCCCATTACAGGCTCCGAGATCAACAAGGACAAGATCAATAAGAGTTTCATCTAGAAAGATCCATCCAAATATAGTAGCAAAGCAGCAAGCGTTAAACATACACTGGCAAAGCATTGTTGATAAGCTGGATCAGACATTAAGTATTTTGTCAGGGAACCATGTAACTAAACATAGACTCAATTTCTACCTTCTTTATATATAAAAAGAATTCCTAGAGTTTCTTGCTGAGAAACTGCTGTAATATATATTCTTCTCCAGGTCCCTCCCATGTTCACAAGGAAAATATTTAGTCAGGTTTTCTCATTCGTCAATGTCCAGCTGTTTAATAGGTAAGTGGAATCTCTTCAGAGTTCATTCTTTAGCTTAACAAGTTTCCCTAGAGATTTACAGAAAATCCATGGTCTCTGGCAGCTTATTGCTCCGGCGGGAGTGCTGCTCGTTTAGCAATGGAGAATATTTGAAGGCTGGTTTGGCGGAATTGGAACAGTGGTGTCTCAAAGCAACAAATGAGGTAGGCTATAGATTGACTAACCTAGCAAATGCCAATATCAAAAACAGGGAAATTGAATTTTTTATTATTATTTTTCTCTTATATTTTACAGTTGGCTGGATCATCCTGGGAGGAACTCCAACACATAAGACAAGCTGTAGGGTTTCTGGTAAGTTTTCTTAACATAGATAATCAAAGCTTGTAAACACCTTTTGTTTTTCTTTTTTGTTTTTATTTTTTTCAGATTTTGGTTAAAATTGCAGAATAATTTGTATAAATATTCTTCATCCATTCAGGTTTTGCACCAAAAAGCTCATAAATCTTTGGATGAGATCACAAATGAACTATGCCCGGTAACAAACCCAATGCTTCTATTAGGATCTTTAATGATTTTGTTAGAGAAAACAAAGCTTTCAGAGATTTCTTGTTACTGAAGTTAACTAAGTTCTCCTTTTCTTTCCAATTTCCCTTTTTTGTTTTTCCTTTTTATTTTCCTGATTAGGTACTGAGCATCCCACAAATATATCGCATTGGAACCATGTTTTGGGATGACAAATATGGAGCCCAGGGATTACCTTCAGATGTAATCATTCTCTTCATATGATCCTGAATTGATGTTTGACACCTGAGCAACAATCATATGCATGCTATATATCTCCCTCTGATCTTTATATCTGCATTGATCAGGTTATCAGCAGAATGAGAGTGCTGATGGCAGAAGATTCAATCAACATGCCCAATAATTCCTTCCTGCTTGATGTCGATTCCAGGTACATATAGTCTATATATACACATAAGATGATCAATAATACAAACATATATATACAATAAGAAAGAAGATGATGAAAGCATTCTAATAATGAACTTTGCAGCATACCTTTCACCATGGAAGAGATGTCTAGATCCTTTGGTAATATAAGCCTATCTGATGTGGATCCACCACCCCTTCTTCGCCAAAGATCTGACTTCCATTTTCTTCTCCAACAAACAACCGATTGAGTACACAAAGTTTTATTCTTTAAAAATTCTTTATATACACTGTCAAAAAATTCAAGAACCCAGAAACATGACAAGAAGATTGATGTTGCATCTGGTTATACCTTCCATTTTGGTTTTGCTTTTTAGAGTGAGAGTGAGAGAGAGAGTGATCAGAGTGCAAGTGTTCAGAATGTTAGTTTGCAATTCATTTTTGTTTCATATATATATATATTTTCCTTTTCCTATTGGTCATTTTGAAATAGAAGTCAGATTAAGGATGCATGTTTCCGATTTTTTGAGTGAGATATGTAGTGCCCTCAGTGGTGCAGTGATTGAACAAGAACTACAGAAAAATTTGTTGTCATATGAAATTTGGAAATTAAATGATTCTTTCATTGTTTTTACTGAAATCCATCTATGTACATTGCTTGCTCATAAGGAAATTCATTTTCAGCTTAATTTTTTGTACTAACCTTGACTGTTCATGCTATACTAACTATTTAGAGATCAAAGCATGCATGAAATACCAAACCACTGTCATTCAATTAACATTTTGATAATCGATTTGATTAGATGCTAATTCACTGCAAAATTAATTTGTCTTTGTACTATATAAAACATATAGATGCTGGAACAGAATTGATTGCTCTTTTGTCATAGCCAGAGTAAGCAAACGAGTTGAAATTATTTTATAGAAAGGGTATTATGATTGAGAATCCTATGATTGGAACCATGGAAAAGCTTCAGTGATATATACAATATCAGCTAATCTGACTTCCATTTCCTTCGGCAACAAAAACCCAGAAACAATTATTGGAACCATGGAAAAGCTTCAGTAATATTTGACACGTGTTATTAAACTCTTTCCATATTGTCCAAATTCAAGAACCCAGAAACATGACAAGAAATTTTTTTCATTTTTCATTCAACTTCTTTTGATTCTAATCAAGTGCTGTAAGTTTGATTACCAGGACGAATTGCGTGGAAACAAATAAAGCAGAAAATGATGAAAACTAAAAGTAACGACATCAAAAATCATATATCAACTCGAGTTTGAACATAATAATATTTTGATATGAGTAATACATGAGTTTTTTCTGCAGCTTGTTGGGGCTTTATGATTACAGTTTGAACTGGAAATAGAAAGTGCATCCCAAATGCATTTCTTCTTTTGGAAAAAGAGCAAGAGATGCATGACATACCAAAGCCAGTAAAAAGTTCTAAAATTTTAAAAAATAATAATAAAAAGTTTACTACGTACATATTAACATGTCCATTCCATATTTGTAAAAAGAATAATAAACATAACCAGTGACAACTGAAAAATAGCTGAATTCATTAGTATATCAAATGATAATAATAAAAACTACAAGAAAATAATTTATTAAAAGTTCAAAATTATAATATAATGTTAAAACAATAATAACCCAAAAGCAATTTAAAAATTATTAATATATTAAAAAAAAGAAACTCATTCTTCAATTCAAAATTTATACACTCGAAATGCTCTTCCAATGTCATATTCTATATTTTTTACTATTGTATTAAGTATTTTAAGCATCTTGAAATTAGCAAACTTATCTAAATTTGGAATCTCCTTGATAACATCCCAACAACTATAATCTTTAGCGAAAATCGAATAAATAATTTGATTCAACTTGTCAACAGCTTGGATGAGCTTGTTTAGAATATCCGAGTGGGAACTATTAGCCTCAAATGATTTAGATTTTCGTTCGAGTTCTATTCTTTTTTCTTTTTCTAGTTTCTGAAGAAACTTTTTAGTTCATAGATTGTGAGGTGAGGTCGCAAGATAGAAATGGAAGTAAAAGTGCCATGTGTATCACTTTGTATGAATGTCTTGGTCGATGGACTATATGCTAAGTTATCCAAACCACCAGTTCTTCGATCTTAATTGTTTTCACATCGGTGTCCTTCCTTATCCCAATTGAGTGTCTCCCCTATTGCAGTTTCATTTTCAATTGTAATTTTTAAATCTTTATAATCTACAACAGCATGTATACGATAATTTCAATATATAGGATGAGACTGACAAAAAAAAGAAGAAAAAGTTAATATTAGTATTAAGAAATATGCACATCCTAGTATATAGTTATACTACATATATACTATATATACATATTGTTATACTATATATATACACACACTATTTAACTTACTTTTGATTGATAACTAATACATAATAAATTAAAATGTGGGACACAAACCATAATATGCCTCCAAATATTACCAAACGATATTAATAATAATGTAAAGCTAGCTTCGAAACTAATCCATGTCTTTCTGTATATATACGTCAGGCATTTTACCGAAAAGAAATACATAGATTTAGGGATGAATGTGGGAAGCAATCACGCATGCTATATGTAGCATGGGCATTCAACTACATCCATAGCTAGCAAAGACATCAGTGCATCATAGACATTAATTAAATAGAAAGCCAACTAATTAAAGAATCTCACCTTAAGTTATCCTCTCATAATTCATTGCTAATAATGAATTTCTTTGTTAGGGGATCCCATTCAAATCCAAATTCAAGAATAGTTGGTGTATCATATCTCAGATCATTTCATATTGCTGAGATATTTTTTATAAGTCATTTGACATTCAAATTTTGCATTAAGAATAGAGACTATCTTTTCTTCTACAGTTTGTTTGCTAAAGGAACCATTTCTAAGACTCTATCCACAATTAACAGCATCAACCATGAACTTTAATAACTCATTGTTCTCTTCCATCGTTCATATTCTATCTTTTTCCGTACTTTTCCTCTCTCTCTCTCTCTTTTTTTTTTTTTTCATTTTCTTAATTTGAGTCTTCCATTAAAATATTATTAGATACCGCATGAAACAAAAATAACTAATGAAACAACATACCCAGGCAAATAAAAATCCAATTCAAAAAGAGAAGAAAAACAACTAATTGGTGACGAAAAGTAAAAGAAACGAACCAAAATATACATCATAAAGAGGGAAAAGAAAATGAAAGGTCTAAGAGTCGTATACTATATCAAACACAGTTCATTCTGGCATTACACAGCAGAACAGATAAAATTTTCAGAGCCAACACAGAAAAAAATTATTTTTTAAAAAGTAATACTCATAGATTATTTTTTTATTTGATAAAATTCAAGATTAATTAGGGCTCATCAAAATGAAAAGTATATGGGAATATATAAAAGTTAATTTCAACAGCAATCTTTGATGTTTGGCCTAAATAAAATTTAATCTTTCAGCTTTCTAATGTTATAATTACTAACCAAAACCCATTTCAAAGCCAATTATAAATTGCCAAGTGAGTTGTCATGTCATTTGGTTTCTCTCGAAGCAAAAAACACAATCAAACAAATAATAGTGTAAGTAAATTATTCAATTTCATAGAAGTGTGAGGAAACCCATAAAGAAATTGAAGGGGAAATCAAACCTAGCAATAAGAGAATCACGAATAAGCCTTAAACCTAAGCAGCCGCTAAGCAATATGAAAGATGTACGTAAAGGCAGGTAGGGCGGAAGTGAAAGTGATTCAGGTTTCTTGTTGAGAGAAATCTACAAAATTCATTCTCTATAAAAATTAAATCATTTAATACCTCTAAACTTTGTAAAAAGTTAGATTTTTGGGAGTCTATCAAAATCTTTTAAAATACAATAACATACACAATAAGCTATTAATTAGTATCTATATACAATATTTGAAATCTATGTTGCTCAATTTGTAGACCAATTAACGATTTTCTACCTCAAGATGAGTCATACAAAGCCGGTTAGTGTTACTTTACCGAAATGAAAATTGATTTTCAGCTTTCGTTTTCATTGAAGTATATTCTATATTTAAATTGATCTAACCAACTGCCTCTAAGAACATACAAAAAATTCCGAAAGAAAAAGAGAAGGACAGCACATGCAATTAATTAAAAAAGAAACCAAGATTTATAATTATCAACTCAAAATATTCAACATATATATTGAAAATGGGCATGGTTGATTGACATTAGACACGATATCAACTTTATTTAATTTTATAGTAGATCATATCATAATTTATTTATGCATTAATTCTCTTATCATCGCAGCATTCCCCAAGGCATATCCCATAGCCAGAATAAGGATAATAGGATATGCAACTACACTCATCGTCGCAAGAGCTTCCTAGCTTACACAATGAACCGCACCTACCACCATCATCACCATGCCCTCCTCCACCTTTAAGCATCATCATCGTCTTCCGATCCGATCCGGCCAACCCACATGGAGCAGAGGCCGCCGCCACCAAAGCTATGACGGCCATAACCACCATCAAATTACTAGCTTTTTTACTCTTCATCCCTCCTGAATACTTACTGTTTCTTGATGTTTTTGTATGTTTATTAATATCGTTGTATATATATGTTTCATTTTTCTTATATAGTCATGTGCACCTTCCCGCATGCCTGAGTTGGCTTAACTTGCTTGTTGGTTTGTAATTATAAATTTAATTAGAAGCTGGAATTTGTATGTCTAATAGTGTACGTATTTGGTTTAAATTAATTCAAGCAGAGAACATCTCGAATGCATGAGGGTACGAGAGTAGCCTTGTTTGTCCTGCTTCAAATTCTTATAACTAAAAGGAGCAAAACATGATATATGCATGACTACCATATTGACAAATCATCAACCATCATTATAATATTGTTTGATCATTTCATTCTCTTCGGTGTGTCATCAGTATGTGTTTGTCAAACTGAAGCTGGATGTAGAGAGTAGAGACATATACAGGAAAAAGGAACAGACAATAGAAAAAGGCATTTCAAGTGCATGACACGATTGACCTTGTTTGTCCTGCTACTAGTTCCTATATATAACCATTACATTTGCAAGTTCATGAATTTTGGTTTGGATTTTAGTATGTTTTATTATTGTTTTAGATGATTCTATGCTGTAATATTATATAGCCCAAAATTTATATGATACTATAAAAAAAAGTTTATTTAAAAAAAAACACATTACATTAATTAAAAAGAGGTCATAATTTTTACCAAAAAAAAAAATAGAAGAGGTCATAATTATAAGAGTTCGTTGATTGATTCTCTATATATTTATTTTTTTGATAAAGATTAATTCTTTATATGTGAGAATATAGTTATAAAAAAGTATGAGATTTAGGCATTTAGCATTATCATGTATTCAGATTATTTTCGAGTTGTACAAAAAGGAAGGGCTAGCAATGGCATTACACCCTAAAACGTAGTCGTATGTGTCTTCAGACGATCAAAATTCAAAAAGACTGTTTATTAGACTAACCCAAAATTGCCGTCAATTTTTCTTTATTTTCTTTATTTTTACTTTTAAAAAACAAAAACAAAAACTGAAAGGATAAGGAAAAGGAAAAGACCCCCGTTATACCATTTTCAGCAGTGTTCCATGACCTCTCTTCATCTGGAGGAGTGAGTGAGTGTTCCCTGTGTGATTTGCAGAGAGAAGAATGTCAATTCTTTCAATGTCTTCTTCAATTCATTCAATTGGGTACTTTTGCCACAAACCCAATTCAAAAACTTCTACCCTCAAGCATAACTCCCTCCTTTCTTCTTCTTTCCTCTCACCACCGCCATTGTTGGCGGCTCAGTTCTCGAAGAAGACGAACTTTCTTATTCTCACCAACACCAAGAGCAAGAAACGGATGGGTGTCACCGTCATGAGCATGGAGGCGGGAATTGGAGTTATGGCCACCAAGCTTGGCATGATGAGCTTCTTCGAGCCCAACGGAAAGGTCGTCCCTGTCACTGTGGTGGGTTTCAGAGAAGGGAACATCGTCACCCAAATTAAGACCCAGGCCACCGATGGCTACGACGCCGTTCAGGTTGGCTACCGTCGTGTTAGAGACAAGAAGCTTACAAAACCCGAGATGGGTCATCTCGAGAAGGCTGGAGCGATTCCCATGCGCCATCTCCAGGAGTTCCGGCTTCAGTCTATTGAGGGTTTTGAGCCTAACCAGCGGCTTATCTTTGAGGAGCTCTTCAAGGAGGGTGATCTCGTTGATGTTTCTGGAACCACCATTGGAAAGGGTTTCCAAGGTTTGTCCTTTTTTTTTTCCCCCCCTTTTCTTTTCAGTTTCTGCTATGATATGATTTTAGTTTACATTTTCAACTGGAATTTTATTAGAAACGTGTAATGAGTCAATACTATTGCATGTGAAAGCCGTGAATGAATCTCCTTTTGGCCCTTTTTCAGTTGTTATGTTATGGTAAAGAATAAAGATAACGGTAGGTCCATTCTCTGTTGTGGTGAGTTAAGAATTTTGAAATGGCAATCTTTGGGACTGCATGATGATGATAAAGAAGTCTTAGGTAGAGAACCTTTTTATTTTATTTTTTTAATGTGTAAAAAATGGATCAGAGAACAATCTAATGGAGAAAAAAAATAGAAATGAGTGATGATTTATGTGTTCCCAAAAGTTGCAGAGCTGCAATGTAGGTTTCTAGTGGAAACTATCCCAAAATAATGTGTCTTTTAGCTCTAGGAAATTATGGAAGTGTCTTGATCATAGTTGCTTTAAAAATAATTTGCGTTCCTCAATTGATTCCTGTGAAAATTGTAATCTTTATTTGAAAAAAGTTGTTTATCGTAGAAGCATCTCTGTGTTGTTTGATTCATAGCATTGTATTAAGGTTGCAAATGCCATAATGTAGGAGGATATGAGTTGTCGATCTTTATGTTATCCTGAAATTTCATTCTTGTTATCTCAAACTTCTGTAATTTTTGCCTTCCAGTGGGCTCATAGTTTGGATAAATAATCTGTTCAATAGCTTGTAACTCACTACAGGCTAGGGGCTAAAACTATATTCTATGTTTCCCCTTCTACTCCCTTCCCCTAATTTTTCTACAGGTGGGATCAAGCGTCACAACTTTAAAAGGGGTCCAATGACCCATGGTTCCAAGAGTCATAGAGCCCTCGGATCTATTGGTGCTGGAACAACACCAGGAAGGGTATACAAGGGAAAGAAGATGCCTGGTAGGATGGGAGGAACCAAGAGGAAGATTAGAAAGCTTAAGATCGTTAAAGTTGACAATGACCTGAATGTTGTAATGATCAAAGGTGCTATCCCTGGTAAGCCAGGAAATCTTCTTCGCATAACTCCTGCAAAAATTGTAGGGAAGAACATTCCAAAAAATTAGCTCAATTTTCTTCTCTATGACTTTCTTTAGTTTTGTGTATCTTTCTTTTCTTCTATCAATTCATTAATGTACCTTTTTTCCTGGAACAATTTAATATTCTGATTGCCACTGTTTTGTCTTTATTATAGCCAGCTACTCTAACATGTGAGATATTCTTGAGTGAGAGACCCAAATATGTTTTAAAGCTTATTTAGAAATTCTCTTTTAGTTTACAACATCCAAATTAATGGAAAAGTTGTTCTACCATTTATATGGATAAAGGTCTGGAATAGAGTATCCATCATTGAGGAAGTTCTCTTCGGAAAGGAAAAAAAAAACCATGAAGACAACATGAATGCTCCTAGTCTTATGGCTCAAGCACTCATGTTCCAAGCGGCAAGCGATCTTTTTTTTTTTTTTTTTTTTTTTTTTTTTTTTTTTTTTTTTTTTTTTTTTTTTNCTCTCTCCAAGTTCCTTGTTATTGTCATCTATGGAAATTCTCAAACCTGAGAAAAATGGAAAAAAAAATTTAGATTCATTTAAACAATAGTAGTTTTATTTTTCTCATTGCATATGAACGCACTTTTGTGTTCTTTGTGTGAATTCAGTGATTACTAAGAGAGGTAGGGGAGAGAAAAATGATTTAATATGCCATCATTTTTTGGTGAGCTTAACAAGAGTTAATGTAAGTGATTGAAAATGTCAAAAATCTAGAATTGCCAAATATAGCTAGGTCATAAGGGTTAGTTAATGCCGGTGGTTCCATACGGTTTGTCTACTAGTTCTACAGTCTCATCAGCCATGCCAAGACCTTCATATATGATCTGCTTTCCCCTCTGCCAAAGCCGTCTTGTTGCTGCAAGAGAAAAAGAAAACATGTGGTATGTGCTCTGCTTTTAATTTTATTTTCATCTGTCTCATCTTTTTTCTTTAGAAATGATTGATTGTTGAAATCAAAATATAGTGCTGTTAGAAGCAAGGAGGAAGATGCCGCAAACAGAGGAAAACAATTGCCAGCTTTCAGCAATATGAAGTATTGCTCGTATTGCATTTTTCCACTTAAAATCTTTATAAAGATACAGCAATAGGCTTGTAAAGCAGAAGCCATAGATTACTTTTGCAGTAGGCATATATTTTGCAATCTCACTTCCAAGCAAGAAGCAAGATTTCTTGCTTCTTAGAATACAATCAGAACACGCTAGCTCAGAAGATGAAATGTGGTCGCCAACTGAACCGAGGCTGGTTTTTGGATATTGACAGATTCTACTTAGATGAATCTATAATGTAATTTCTTGTTTTGAATGTCTACTTGTGCTTATTATTAATAGAAATATGACGTGACCCACTTTTTTCAGCTGAGATTAGTTTGCGACTGACAGCCAGTTTAAATATGTGCTGAATTCAGGGGACGATGTTAAAAAGAATGAGTGTATTGTATGTCATCTGAACTGTATCGGATGCCGCTAAGTCTTGTGAGATTTTACCAATTAGATTGTATCTGTTACATTTTTATTTGTTTTATTTTATTTTTTCTTTGGTATTTTTTTGGTAATACATATTTCTTAAAACTGCTGATTGTAGCGGCCTTTTTATCCATAAACTGCATATTGAACCAGCTCCAATATTTCTAAGATAAAGCTTATAGCAATTCTTTCATTGCCATTATGTCCACAAACCAAGAACCCAAAAAAAAAAAAAAAAAAGAACTCTGGTCCGAGAAACAGCACCTTTAACTAAAAACTGATTTTGTTTTCTGAAAAAAAAAAAGAAAAAAAAAAAAACGAAACAGAAATAGAAATAGAATACAATAAATAAGTTTGGCAGAAGTGCACATAGTAATAAACTCAACCCAAGCATAATTAATATCCATGGAAGCTTTTTAAAAATTGAAGTCTCAGAGATAAGAGATGTGCTATAATTCTTAAGTTAGCAAACTAAAAGTTCCCATTAAGCTCCTTCTGGCTGGACAAAAGGGTTGGCAATCTCATCTGTACCATCAGTTGGAGACACAAGCATCACAGCAGTTCCTCTACAGACCTGCAGCATAACAAGTAATCAAACATATGTCATACTTGTTGCTGAAAGAAAGGACAGAGTTTAAATATAGAAAGAAAGTCACTATGGATGGTTCAACTTATTTTCCACTGCTTTCTCAATCCAGATCAAATGGCAGGGTCAAAGATTCAATCAACACAATTTTGTGCCCTTTATTAGGGAAATTTCCACATTCTTTTGTTGCACAAAGCTTTTAAAAAATCCCGTAGCAGTTTTTGATTATCTAAGAGGAATTGTTTATATAATTCTGCACAATAGCAAAATTCATTTTTCATGCAACACATGAGAATCTCAGGAAGCATGCAGCACGTCACCAATACAAAAGAGCAAATTTCGGGGAAAACATTATTGCTTAATGCTATTAGTGCAACATCAATATCTTTGGAGATTCCTACAAATAGCAGCATTTTAATCATAGAATTCAAAATTTCTGATCAAAGAGCCAAAACTTCTGGTTGTAATTAGGACTATTTTATGCTTTCAAGTAGGATAGTACCAATATTTTAACTCAAGGATCTAGGTTTGACTTTTGAGACTTAAATGCTTGACACTTAATATTCATACACATAACACATGGAAAGCAAAAGGAGACACACAAAAAAACCCATACTATTAGACCAAGGCGCCTGGTCTGGTCTGTAGTCTTCAGTGGATCATCAGGATCTGCAATAACAGGAGAAAAGTTTCTGAGTCAATTTGTCATATGCTTCTCTAGGAAGAAATTGTAAACCACAAAATGAACCTTCAAAGACTTGAAAATCCAGATAAGAAATTAACCATTTCATCCTTCAAAATTACGAAGTTCACATATGACTAATCACGGAAAATTGTAAACTTATATACATTTGAGCAATAGTCATTTAATAAAAAGCAGAGGCAAATTCAAATTGTTATTTTAACTACCCATTCAAGACAACTTGCATAACGATATCCGGGCCCAAGGGAAGGAGGGGAAAAAGAGAGCGAGGAGAGAAAGACAATATGTATACATTCAAAACAAGACTGACTCATTAAGGTTATTCAACATGAAGTGCCTTAAAACACTTTTACCCACTAAACATGCTTATTAAGGGCCAAAAGAAAAGAAACACTTCAAAAACTGAAATTTTGTTGAAAAAAGACTAAAACATGCACCTCTTAGGAAAAAAATAAAAAATTATAATTTAGGTGTTAAAAATGTCTACTTCAGCTTTATTGTATGCTCGGCAAAAGTCTTATACAATTACCATATCGATGATAGAAAACTCACATCGTTTAACTGAGCAACATTTACATCCATAAATAGGTTTTATTTCATTTTTAACATTCCCAAAACTAATCACATGACAATATCAACATAAGAGCTCCAAAGTAAGGGCCTACATTAACCTCACAGCTTGTAACTTTTTAAGCGTTGAAAAAAAAAGTTCTAGCAAAGAACCAATCAAAGCAAGAATCTTCTTCAGGAAGCATTGCAATGTTTTGTGCCAATAATTTACAGAAACAAAGCCTGCCGTTACCAATATTCACTTACCCTCCTTCCTTTCTTTTTTGGCTCTCCCAGTAACTGAATCCATAAATCTAAACCAAAGAACAATTTTTCAAGAGGATAAGCATTTAAATCTTTAGTTTATTAAGAGTTCCCTAAAATCCATTTACTATTTTTTTTTTTCCTTTTTTCTAATAACTACTATAGAAAAAAGGAAGAATACTTTAAGTTTCAAGCTCTCAAACAAGGTATATCAGATAAATTACGAGAACTCAGTTTTGGGCACCTACAAGACTTGGGAACAACATTGGCACATAACTGCTATCGTTTAAAATTCCTAAGCATAAAGGGCAAACTTGAAGCTTTTTGGAACTTTAACAAATACAAGTTCAAGTAGTTAAAATAAAAATAGCCTCAACTTAGGATGTTTTTATGTAATTATCCCACGACAGGAACATATGACATTGGGAAAACATTCATATACTAGTAATATCTCAGTGCATAAACTTGCACACCTACTAAGTCATAAATAGTTAGCAGCTTGGTATAAAGTAATCACCTCTAAGAAACTCTACTGCTTCGTCCAAGACAAGGTTAAGCAGCTGATCATATCCTTTTAGAGTTCCAGTAACTGCAACAAAGTAAAAAACAGAAAAATTAACAGTGTCAGGGTCCCTTCAGTCTGTTGCATATGCAAATCAGACAAGATTTTCTCTATAAACCTATAACCCCAAAAGCAAGAAATCCATATTGGTTGAGCCAAAGTAGGAAGAACACCGCAGTGGTTAACGCCATCGATTTACAATAGATATTATATATGGTTAATGCCATTGATTTACAATAGCCATAATTAACTCAAGCCACTGCCCTTTTTATAGTTTAACAGAGAAAATGAAGTTGAGTATGGTACCTTGTCTACCACCGGTGAGCTTGACTTGGACACCTTTATCCACGAACTTGGCCAGGTCCAAAACAGTTTCTTTCCTGCCTGACTGGAAATAAAATAAGAATTAAAATAAATAAATATAGAAACACAAACAAGTAGCCAATGTTGGTGGAAGCTTTTTTTTTTCTTTTTTTCTTTTCACCCTTTGTGGGTTTACTTACCATCTTATTTGGGTCTTGTTAGCTCCTCTACTATAATTTTTCAAGAAACAATGGAAACCCTTCTGCGGGTGCTATACCCAGAATCCAAAATACCTAAAAAACAAAATTCAAGAAAACGCAAAGAAGAATCGAAATATTGTATAAGATGCATAGAGAAATACAAAATTTGACCAAGATTGATAAAAAAGTAAGTCTGTGAAATCAATTTGAATATGCAATGTATAAGTATATAAACCCATGTATGCGTAAGAGAGAGTAAGAATATAAACCTACTAAATGGTTTTCAATGGAAGAAGCAAAGAAAGAATGCCCTAAATTCTGTCTTTATCTCAGCAAATGAATGAAGCACTGCTTGGGGACAGAAGCGGACAATACAACTCTACCAGTCGGAGCGAGAAAAGGAGAGAGAAACAGCGTGCGCCTTGCGGTGACCGGTCTTTGAGCGTTGGTTCATAAAGGCATGTATTCGTTTTTGGTTTTCTTTTTTCTTTTCTTTTTTAATGTTAATATTATGAGTGAAAAAAATGAACCGGTATAATCAAATCTGACAAATTATTTTAGTATTATTAAATTTGATAATTTTAAATATTTAAAATTGATTATTATATTGGTTTAGTTTGATTGCTAAAGTTAAAAATTAATACAACTGATCTAAATTAAATTAATAATTTTTTAATTTTTTTTTAAATTTATTATATGATTTATTTTATTGATAGATATATTATTTTACTGTAAATTTACATATAATTATTTATTTTTTAAATAAAATTTAGAGTGTTACCTTTGTTATCTAATTTTCTCTCTCCAATCACTTTTAAATAGCCGTAATTTTTTTTTAAACATTTATATGTCAAGTTTTAAAAAAATATATAATTTTTTAAATAAAATTTAAACTCAATAAATTTTTTGTGCAAAAAATAACTCAAACATAAAAGATTAAAGTAAAAAACCTCAAAAATTAAATTTTAAAAATCTAACAAAATTAATCAAAAATCCAAGTTAGACCGATTAACTAAACCGATCAGATCTAATTAGGAATTATATTGGATTGAATTTGATGTATAAATAAAATCATATTGAATTTAAAAAAAAAAAAAACTGATTACTAATTTAATTAGATTGGCTATTTCTAAAATAAGTTGTTTTAATATTTAGAAAATTTGGGGAAACAATTTTAATTTACTTTCAAATAATATTAAGAAAAATCAAATAAAATTTGAAAAATAATGTTGACAGATGAAGTAATTAATTTTAGTATATATTTGTTATTTTTAATAAATAAATAAATTATTTCAAACAAAATATATATTTTGAACTTTCAAACCCACAAGTTAATGTGTGAGAATATGAATGATATATATTAATTGAGCCAATCTCACTTGGCTAATATATATTTGTTACTTAACAACCAAATGACTTTAAAATTTGTTTTAATATATTTTTATCTCTTATAGTTTTTTTTTTTCATCCTTCCTATTTTATGCCACAATATCATTTCCCTCCTAAATTATGAAATATTTTGCATTTACTATAGTTTTTTATATATAAATAAAAATAAGATTTTATCACCAAACTTTAAATTGAAGACCTAGAAGTTATCACCAATAGTTATTGTCAATTGAACTATTCCAATGATATATAACATATCATACTTATAAGGTAAATATGATGTTAACCAGCATTTTTTAAAGTACCATGGTTTTATAATACGTATAGGATGATGATTCCCTCTTTATAATAATGTAAAGTTACATCATTGTTGGTGCATACAAAATTATGTTATTAATAATTAATAAATCCATTAATCTTTTTAAATGTTTTATTTGAAACTAAAAATATCTTAGTATATTATATTATCCAATATTTAACATGTGATATCTCCTATCTTTATATTTTATCTTATATTTTTATACTGTCCATAATAAACAAAGTAAAATAAACAGTTAGAACTTTAATTAAATAGTAATGTTATAAATATCAAAATATTCATTAAATTTATTTTTAAATGATATGTGTTAAAAATACTATTAGTTGGTATATTCATATAATTTAAATATGGACGAGTAAATTTTTAAATGGATAAATAAATAAAATATAAACAAATTAAACATGTTATTCATCATATCATTTTGTATATAAAATTTGGTGCATATGTTAGTAACTCTAGCATATTGTTAATTTAAACTATCTAACAGTCTGCGGGGGTAAATTTTAAAGTAGCTTCTATATTTGTACTTTTTATATTTATTCAATTAATATTATTAGATTAAATAAATTGAAATAAAAATTAAGTAAAAGGGTTAAATTATTATTTACAAAACATTAAAAAAGTAAAAAATATATATAAGTAAAAAATAAAATAGAAGAGGTTATTGTTTTTATTTATTTATTTTTATCCTGAGAGGTGGAAGAGGTTATTTTGAAATTTTCTCTAGTTTTTTCACTCTATTTTGACATGCGTGTATAACAAATTATATGGGATATGGAAAAAAAAACAAATTAAATAATAAGATATTGCTGTGTGATCAGTAAAAAGACGAAAGTAGCCTTAAGCATTTTGACATAGAAGGGCATTTCGGTAGTTCAGTAGAAAAGCTAGGGTAGTTTTGTCTCTAAGGCAGCAAGTATATCAATCACTTTGTGAGAGCTAGGGTTTCTTTTAGCGGCCGATATAAAAGTTCGTTCGAGAGGGCTTAAGGGGGGGTCTTCGGGATTGCAGAGCCAAGCAAAAATGGTGGAGAAGACCGGCAAAGGACGAAAGGAGGAGGTCGTCACCAGGGAGTACACCATCAACCTCCACAAACGCTTACATGGATGGTAAACTCCTCCTCCTCCTCCTCTATTCTCTATTCATTTTCGTACGTATATATCGGGAAGAACTTAGATCACAGTTTTGAGAAATTAATTTTGAAAGTTATTAGGATTTTTTTATTTGTAAGGTTTTCAAACTACAAATAGTTGCAGAACTTTCGCTAAATAGAAATAATTCTTTTGATTGCTTGAACATTTTTGATTAAGTATTTATGAAGCATTTTTAATTTAGTAATACAATAGAGCGATTGATTTGCTTTAGGGATTTGTATTATAAGGACATGTATCGTTCAGAGAATAGTATATGCGATTCTGGGTTTAAACCGAAGATTCTCAACGAAACCATATTCAATTAAATCATTAGGTAGTTGTGTTGGATATAAATAGTATTAAGCTGTAGTAATGATGAGCTGGTGATGAGGGTGTGATAGTGGGACCAATTTTAGTCTTGCAGTGGGCTTCTATGTTTTGTTATTAGGGTTCTAGTTGTGTTTTCTATGTAGATGCCGTGCTTTTGTGGTTTGAGCATACAGCTGTATTATGATTTCATTGATATCTTTGCTGCTTGTTGGTTGGTGTTCGACTATGCGCTATGTTCATTTAAGCCTAAGGCTACTAGTTTTTTCTTACCGTAGAACTATTGTTTTTGAGGTGCTTCAAATATTTTTGGAGCGCTTGAGCATTTTAGAAGATTACAGTAGCTTACTTTTGTTAAAACTTTTAATCCTCTTTATTGATATGTTACTGGCCAGTGGCCCTAGGGCAATAACAATTTCCAAGGACTGTTTGATTGAGAGTTTTGATACTTCTAATTGAAACTCGTTGAATCTAGCCAAAGGAAAATTGATTTACTAAAAGAAATTTCTTGTGCTTTAAATGCTGCGTTAACCCAAGTCATTGAATGGAGGTAAGGTTGTTTCTCCTGTTATTTTATGTTTTGATTCATTTAATTTTCCAAAAAAAACAAAAACAAAAAAATTGTTTTATTAGTATAAAATTAATAAGAACATCTTCTGAAAGTTATCGAAGCTTGTTTTTCAACCAAGTGAAAATAAACAATCATCTCTGTCTAATTATGACATTAACAAATTGTCAAAGTTTTCGATTAACCAGTATTGTTTATTTCAGCTCCTAAATTTAAAGTCTGCTTATTTTGGTCATATTTGCCAAGTAAAAACAGTACTGTTAGTTGAGTTACACTTAGCTGGTGTTACAACTCTATTTGTTGTTTTTTTACTTTATTTCCTAGTTCATGCAAAATTATTTTGGACACTTTTACGAAAGCTTTCAATATTTGATCTTCGATGCACAGCACATTCAAGAAGAAGGCACCCAAGTCCATAAAAGAGATCAGGAAATTTGCCCAAAAGGCTATGGGTACAACTGATGTGAGAGTGGATGTCAAGCTAAACAAGCACTTGTGGAGTCGCGGGATCAGGAGTGTGCCAAGGAGAGTTCGTGTCCGTATCGCAAGGAAGAGAAATGATGAAGAAGATGCCAAGGAGGAGTTTTACTCACTGGTCACTGTTGCAGAGGTCCCTCCAGAGGGATTGAAGGGGTTGGGTACCAAGGTCATTGATGAGGAAGACTGAACTGGAAATACTAAACCCCTCTTTTAAATTTTAGTTAGGTAATTCCATTTTTGTTGTCGAATCAGGATATTTGGCCTGGTTTTGAACTGTGTTGGGAAATTTCTTCAGCAGAGTGACAATAGTGTCAATTTTTTTTCGTATGCAATTTATGTCGTTTTGCTCGTTCATGGTGTGTGTTTTACTTCAATCTTTCGTATACTATTAATTTGACGTGGGGTATTACTATATATATATATTTTTTTGGAAAATAGACTTAGAATATATAATCATGGAAAGAAAGGCATGGGTAGTGTTAGAATCCCTAGCATCTTCCTTGATAAAAAATTGATAGGATTTTTACCAGGGAGCTTCTGTGTTGGAACAGGGAGGCTTAATATTATGTATTATTAATTATCATACATCCCTTTCTAAAAGGAAGACCCCCAAAGTAGATGTTGTTCCTAATCTAAAAGCATGCAACGTATTTGTTATTCTACAACTTATTGACAAATGCAAATATTAAGTTGCGCTCGCCTGATTATAGTAAGTATGGTTTTGGTTTTGGAAAATTAGATAAACCGTCTTGAATAATGCAAATCCCTAGGCCTGTATCAATTTAACTAATTTTTGAGATTGACAGGCGAAATTCATGCTAAGGTTTCCACTTTCCATCGTCGACTAATAAAAGTAAATTATATTTCAAAAAAAAAAAAAAAATCAATTATATCAAGGGATTCAATGAGAAAAATAGGTGAGGCTTAGTGTAATTTCCGATATCCAATAAAAATAATACAAAACCAGAAAAAAGAAAAAAAAAAAGTGGATATTATAACATTTAAAAATAATTCAGCCAGGCAGGTCAAGCTTGCCCGCCAAGCTTTTCGAAACAAAGCTCAGTATCCCGCGACTGTAATAACAAAAGTTGCTTCTTCAAATATTCACGCGCCCAAAACACGTTCCCACTGAGACTGTAAGAGTTCTCATCTGTCTAACCGTAGATTGCAGAAGAGGAAGCTTGGTTCTCCTAAGCCTGAGGTGATTTTCTATTTTTTATTTTTTATTTTTTAAATTTATTTCTCTTGAAGATTTCCATGTATCCTATATTCTCATTTCCCGCTGTTTGTTTCTCGGGAAAATTGAGGTAAAGGGGAAAGCTATAACTTCTCAAAAATACTTTTCTCTTGCTTTTTCTTCATTTCCATCGGAGAACCAGAAAAAGTGCCAGGATTTTGCCGTCGTGTTTCTTCGATTTTTCTTGGCTCAATTTCAAATAATTTTGGTTTTCATCATCCTAGTATTAACTTTTGACTTATTTTTTCAAATCTTTGCTTGATTGATTAATTCATGGGATGGATTTTCGTCGTAACCACACTGCTTCGGTTCTTCACTTGTGCAAGTTGCTTCTTGCAGCTTTTAGACTCGATTTCTTGCCTTTAGACATTTAGCAGATAGTGAAGTTTCCTCTATGTTTAACATATCTTACTTAATTTGCTCTGGATTAAGAGTTCTTTGCTGATCCTTGGCTGATTTCTATGTGGCAGTTCAATACGATTTTACATTATATAATGTATTTGGATAAAATTAATGACAACTGCTCACCCAAAAACAAGAGGTATCAGTGGGGATTTTTCTTTTTCTTTTTGTGTGTGTGTGTGTGTGTATGTGTGTGTGTTTTAATAGCCTAAAGCTAAACTCAAGGTAATTGTTCTCTTCTCAAGGGTAGTTTAACGGTTCTTAATATTGCTATTGGTTTAGTTTTCCCAACAGGATGTGACCAGTTATTCCAAACACAAAATATGAGTAATTTTGCTTGAACAATATGGGCAATCTGTTAGGTCAATGATCTTGATAATTCTTTATGAGATCATGCACTGAAGAATGGTGCAGTGGTCATTCCGTGTGGATTCACTAAAATCTCACAGAACTGCTATCATTACTTCT
The DNA here is from genome assembly GCA_003254975.1 of Ochetophila trinervis. NCBI lineage: Eukaryota > Viridiplantae > Streptophyta > Magnoliopsida > Rosales > Rhamnaceae > Ochetophila > Ochetophila trinervis. The sequence goes on from QANX01006061.1 coordinate 111,528, forward strand.
GCCCTATATTTCTTGGTATAGATCCTTCCCAATTCTCAATTTGGTGGCGAATTCCATTAGTACCTAGAAGACTAAATGTTGTGGGATTTAACCTCAGTGATTCCCACTCTATGATCTGATTTTCTTAGGAGCCTTCTACTCAGAGTAATTTTAATGTTACAAAGTGGCTAGATAAAAAGTATTTAACTTTTTTGGGTAAGATTCTGGTTAGATTTTCATCTTGAAAATACACTTGTAGTTGATGTCTCCCTAAATTTTTCATTAGACCTTGTCTGAACTTTCTTAAAACATGCATTCAACTTTCAAGTCAAATCTCAAACACCTTTATTCTTATTCCCTTTTCGTGCTATGTAGCCTGATAGTTCTAATAACTTTTTGCTGGTAAACAGTTTAATGTAATTTATTAAACTAGTACATATTTCCTCTTTGTTTCCAAGTTAGTAACGGAAGTGCTGAATCACATTGACAAAAAATTGTGTGGTGTAACATTGTTGTGCTGCTTTATTGGATATTGATAGTGTGAAATCTTTTTAATGTCTCTTGAACACATTTTATATTGGTTTCTCCTTTTTTCTTAAATTCAGAAATGGAGGGGCAGGTTCAAGACTCTCCAAAACTAGGTTACCCCAATGACAATGATGATGTGAAGTATGTTTCTGGGCTTAGTACAATATTGGTTGCTACCATTCAGGAAGCTAAAGATAGGATTTCTCAAATCGAATATATTTTCTGCAGCCAGCTTTTCCCACATTTCCAATCAAAATCTAAAATCCTGCAGAAGATCTATTCTGAGGCCAGGAAAGCTGCACAAGTTGAATGGAAAGAGAAGGAAAACGATCTATCACTCCAAATAGAAAAACTTAAGCTGGAACAGCGAAAAACTCTTGAAGAAAATCAGTCTCTGAAGCTTGAGAATGTAAAGCCTACAAAGGAGCAGGAAGAGAAGATAGACCAGTTACTTTCCCAGTTAAAGTGTCAACAACATAATGTTGACGTGTTGCGAATGAAGCTTCTTCAGAAGTCTAAGGAATCAGATGAAATGATGGAATTCCAAAATAAATTACTTCATTTGGTTCAATCAAAAGTCTCTGTAATTGTGAATAAGGAAAAAGAACTAAAGGAGCATGAAAAGAAGACCACAGTGCTTCTTGCCAAACTAAGCAACCTAGAAAAAAAAGTTGATGGACTCCAAGAGGAGCTTGGGGAAAAAACTGAGGAAGTAGCCAAGGGAAATGAAACGAAAGAAAATTTACTTAAAAAGATTGATGCACAAGCTTCTGAGATCATGAATAATGAGCAGCTATTGCATGACCAAGACAAAGAGAAAAAGATACTGGTGGCCAAACTGGAACACTTGGAAGGAAATTCATGCAAGCTTCAAAAGGAGCTATTGACAAGGATCAAAGAAGTTGAGGAAGGAAAAACATTGCAAAAACAGTTGAGTGATCATATCAATGTGAAAGACGCTGAAATGTTGAAATATAAAGAGCAGTTAGAGATGTTTGAGAAAGAGAAAAAACTGTTTCTGGTCAAAGTAGAAGGCTTAGAGGAGAAAGTTAATGGCCTACAGGTAGAACTCAGAGAAAAAACCGATGAGGTAATTGAAGGAAAGGTTTTGTACGGAAAGTTACTCAGAAATAATGAATTAAAATCCTCTGAGTTACGGACTGAGAAGAAGAAATTTACAAATCTTCTAGATGCTCATAAAAAGCTTTTATCTCAACACAATTATCTGCGCAGAAAGGTTGGGCTTACTAGTGAAACTATGCTCTCCCCTAACAAGTTAGAAGATGAAACTGATTCATTGAGGCATAATCAAAATCGAATTGATTCACCTGGTAAGACTTTGTTATTTTGTCTTTCTTGTTTCCTTCTCCAAAAATCTTAAGTACATAAGCACATAACTATGATTAGTGAAGTTTCATAATGATCTGTAATTTTACATTATAGTTTAAAAGTGAATGTTTTTAAGGCCTTCATTCAAATCATGTTCTTGTCACTAAGAACATGCTTTTGTTTTGTTAAATTCTGCGAAATGGTAGGATTTAACAGTAGCATGCTCTCAGTTTATCCCATAGGTAATATTGTGATGTACTTTCATCTATTACTAATCGTCTATTGCATAAATTGTAGATCTTGAGGACAACAAACAAGATACTTCTGTAGCTGCTAAAAAGCATGACAAAGTGCAGAATGAAAATAATTTAGTTGATGAGAGAGCAGGCAAACTAGCTCAAGTTTCAAGCTCCCTCTTGGCCAGTAGTACTCTCCCTGTTGATCCAAAATGTCCTTCCACTGTGAGATCTGCCCTAATAGCTGGTAAAAAGAGGCCTGCATCTTGCTGGAGAGATACTAGGTCCCATAAAGGTCTTGTCGGGCCAGACCCACATGATGATTTTCTTGATACTCCTTTTGAACATGTAAGAGGAAACTTGAATAAAGTCATGAAGGAAGAAGTTTGTGATCTTCAAATCCCAGTTATAAAAGACACAAAGTTCGATAGCTCAGATGAAGAAACACAGGATGTGAATGCAAATCTCAGGACAGAAAAGCGTGAGATGCCAATTCAGAAGGGTTTCAAGTATGTAGAACCTGTAAGAAAGAAAGCTGAGCGTGAAAATTTGAAAGGAGTTGAATGCAAGCAGTGTAAAAAGTTCTATGATGCTGTTCTTTGCAATGACGAGGATAAAAACACTAGCAACATCCGCTGTGAACATCATGATGGTGTTTCTAGGCATCGGTATAGGTATGTTCCTCCTTTGACTCCTGAAGGTTTTTGGAATATTGGATTTGAATCTGAAATGTAGTATTGTTAAAAACTCTAACATTGCTGCCATTTGATAGTTAATTTAATTTAATTTATTTTCAACTTTTTAGTCTCAACTAAACAAAAATCCAAAATATAATGAAAAAGGTGGAACACAAGCCATACCATCCAGGAATAATTCCTGTCTTAGTGAAAATGATTCCTTATCCCCAGTCATTTACCCACTGTATCATTTGTAAGTCTGAAATAATAATTTCATGGTTTTAAACCCCTTTTCATATCCATTATTACACATGCATTCATTTATGCATATTCTTTTAATTTGTTGATGAAAGTGATTCCTGGGACTGCTATGATCTCTGTGTAGCATCCAGGATAGACTTGCTCGGCGTTTTAGTGTTCCTCCTCCTAATTTAATTTTGATATCCTTAATCTATTATATATGTATGTATAAAATGTTAATTCTTGTTGTTTTGGTCTTTATGCTTTCAAAACTCTCTTGTTTTCAAGATTTTGTGTTTCCATTGTAGGCATCCCTACCCTATGTTATGCAGTTAATGATTTCTTTGTAATAAAGCTCTTATTTTAAACTATCTAATTTCAGAATCAGGAATTCAGGATCTAGTTTGGTTAGATACCCTTATCGAGTTATCATTCTAAGCAAAAGGCCTCGTAGAGTAGACTAGTCTAATCCAAAAAATCTTGTGGACATAGGATTTGTGAAGATAGTTCTCGTTTGGTTGAGGCATTGCTGGGTATAAAGCCGAACCGTTATTATAAGGTAAGCGAGCAAAACGTTATGTCTTTGGACTTGGACCTCGGATTTTGGGTCCAATGGTTGTCTACCCTTGCAAAATCTATAAAACTCATTATTGAAAGATAAAACGTACAATTTTTATTTTTTTTGCTGAAAAAGATAAAATGTTCAATTATTAACTATGCCAATGAGAAAACATATAGAAAATTTTAGGAAAGAAAATAAAATTATTATTGATAAAAATGCCTTTAGATACAAAAAAACCATTAGTTGGCAATGATCTCCAGTGATAGCTCTAGATTTTTAGTTCAAGGCCGGCTGAGTGATGAAATTTTCTTTTTTTCCAATACAAAAAAAAAGTCAAGAAACATTAATCAGTAGATGACTAATATTAATTACTAATTTCTAATATTTGAAAATTTAGACATGAAAAAAAATAAAACACGAGATGAACAATAAGTAGTATTATTTGGATAGAGGTATGTTCTCATACTATATTAATGTCCATTAAATTCAATCCCAGTGCCCACACCTCTTTAAGTTCGATTCAATTTATCATACTTCAATTGGTAACAGGTTATTTTTGGATTCTAGATATGGGCTCTTAGGATAAATGTACAGTTGCGCAGTGTGTATGGTAGCAAAACCATGGTGCTTTTGGTTAGCCTGCACCATTGACTTCAAATGCAATATCGGTGAGCTAAATAATTCTAGAGTTATCAAATTTTTAGTATCTAATAAATTGACATTGTTATATTAATTTTTTATGATTGTAGAGCATTATTAATTTATAAAATATTAATAAACTGTTAATATCATTAAGCATTAAATATTAAATTAATAAATTTAGAACATTATTACCAAAAAATGAGATATTGGCATAGGAGGGGGCCTTTTTTTTTTTTTTTTTTGTGGTAAAAACATAGGAGGGGCGTTTGAATTGAATTTAAGTGGGCCAAGCATTTAAGAAGACGTCTTGGGGACATGCATTTGCATCTTATCCTGCTCTACCTTTACTCCAACTCCTTCAACCAAGAACACGTCATACCATAAATGCATCTTCTTCATTCACCAAAAACAAAATTGCATTTTTTTTTTTTTTTTTCAGGAAAATAAATATGTTAAAGGAGATTATTCAGTCACAACTATTATTGTCTCATATCGTACAACTTTTAAGAGAACTGATGTTTTTAATTTGATATTAGAACCAGTAAATACTTTGTTTCAATATGTTGCCTTTTGCGACCTTTTAAAATTTGAATGCCATATCCTTTGTCAATCGAAAAGTGTGATCTAAATTTGACATTGTACCATGATATTTATGTAACCATCTTAGCATAAGTTGTACCATTAATCTCATGCAACTTGGAAAAACAATGATATTTATACTATCAATGACAAGTACTATTCTAAATTCATCAATACAATATATAGTACCTTTGTTTAAAAAAAACAAAGTTTTAAATAAATTAATATTATATTGTGAAAAAACATAAGTTATCGTCTTACCGACGACTGAAAAATAAAAGATAAAAACCATTTTCAGCTTGAGATATTCGTAAAGCCAGAAACCAGACAAAATCAACCATATTATTGCAAACCAACAAAAAGATAAAGTATTCATCAAAAAAAAAAAAACAAAAAGATAAAGTATTCCATTTTGTCCCTGTCCTTTCACGTGAACGCGAGGATATGCTCTGCAACTACACTTTCCAATCCAAAAAGTTAAAGCAAAACTCTGCTCCACATGGAAGGAAAAAGACATAGTAAGAAAAATGGAAAGAGCTTTTAATTAAGAAATTTTATATCTTTAACAATGTATTTTCATAATGAAAAGTAGCCCCCTAATCTAATCTTGATGGCTTTGCACTTTAATGCATCTCCATTTATATTTACTTTGGATATTGCCTTGTATAATGGAAAAGCAGAAACATTCATATGCCCTATCTTTCCAAAGTAGTATAATCTATAATGTAAACAAAAATATAATAAATTAATAAAGAAAAACATTAAAAACAATTAAATCGGATCCAATGCAAAATATACAAATAAAAGCAGGTGGTATTCAACGAAAAAAATTAAATAAATAAATAAAAGCAGGTGGCCTTTGCTCACCAATATGACTTGGGAGTTTGGACTCTTTCTTTTTCTTTAATTTTCATGCTCACGCAGTCATTCACGTGCATGCAGTGCACCCTCTTCATTTAAACATATTTATATGGAAAAGTGGAAAAATCCCAAATTCCCATTTCACTTACCATAATACCACGTACGTATATATTAAAAAAAAAAAAAAAAAAAAAAAAACTTAATTGATTCGGGTGAACAAACCGCTAACCCGACCCGATCATTCTTAACAAGTTTTTAGCGGGTTTCCACATAGACAGTCGTTGCTGGCGAAAGATGAAGCTTCTAGGTGATCGAACGGTGATCCCACCGGAATGGTCCCACATAGATGGTTGTGGCTGAGATCCAAGTGGCCGATAAATTTAGTCGACGATAACGAACCGGGTATCGGACCCTTCAAATTGTTGTAGGATAGATCCAGAGCCATGAAATACGAATTCGAACCGAAAACATCCGGAATATTTCCCTCCAAACCGTTTCGGCTCAAGTTGAGGATACCCAAACCCGTATTCCCCAAAAGGGTCGACGGAATTTGACCCGAAAGCTTGTTGCTATCCAGATTGAGAGTAGAGAGAACCGCCATTTTGCCCAAACGCTCCGGAATGCAACCCGAGATTTGGTTCATGGCTAGGTCCAAATCCGCCAATCGGTTCATGTACCCGATCGACTCGGGAATCGAACCGGTGAGTTGGTTCCGGCTCAGCAGAGCCCGGCTCAGCATCTTCAGGTTTCCGAAATCGGAGGGGATTTGGCCGGTGAGTTGGTTGTTGCTCAGGCCCAAGTGCATTAGCCCGGCGATGTTCACAATGCTCGTCGGAATCTGGCCGGAAATTGCATTGTCGGCGATATTGAGCACGGTGAGCCGACTCAATCTGCCAACGTCGGCAGGAACGCTGCCGGAGATTTGGTTCCCAATCAAGTCGAGAACTCGGAGGGACGAAAGAGACGTTATGCATTCCGGAATCTTGCCGGAGATTCCCTTCCAGTCGGCCAAAATGAGGTTGGTGAGACGATCGAGCTTACAGATTTCCGGCGAGATAGTTCCGGTCATGTAGCCGGCCCGACCGGCTTTGACGAGAATGGGGTCCTCGGACTCACCGCGGAGGTTGATATCAACTACCCGGCGAGTGTCGGGGTGGCAGCTGACGCCGTACCAGTTGAGACAGCAGTCGTTGCCGGTCCACGTGTGGAAGATGCCCAAGTAGGGCTCCTTCAGTGCGGCTTTGAAGGCCATCAGAGCTGCATGGTCGGACGGCGAGCAGGAATTCACTGCCGAAACGACGCCGAGAAACGCGAAGGCGAAGACCCACATTCCCATCATGTATTCTTCTACCTTTCTCTCTCAATAAACCAACTCTCTGTTTTCTTTCTTTCTCTCTCTAAACAGTTTGGAGAATGTGTTTTTCTCTTTTGTTTGTATAGCTTTTTCTTTTTGGGTGTCTAGTGTAACACTAACCAGTGGTGGATGTTGAAAAGGAAAGGAGATTGGTGTTTGTGTTATATACAAAGGTTTTTAACCTTTTGGACTTTTATGCCCTTTGCCATGCTCCAGTCTTCCAAGTATGTTTGATTAGGAACATTTGCAACTGTAATTGCACATGCACTTTCTTAAAGGCATCTTAATCCCTACAGCATTTTTTTTTCTTTTTAATGATAAAGATAATATTTTATATAATTTATATATATATAAATCCTTAATCCCATCACAAATTGTCATATATAATCTCATAAATTTTTGGATCAAATATATATATATATATATTTTGTTATCATGGACATGGAATCTTACTAGAGCAAAGTTGATAAAATTTATTTCTATATGTATGTTTGAGAAGGGGAATTCCAACTCTAATTGTCACAAAAAATAGTAGCTTTGCTACAAGATTATTTCTATGGGAACATTTTGAACTGTGTTTTAGAGATTTTTTTTTTAATTAATTCAGTGCATTAGAAATGTGTTCAATTAATCTACTTTAATGTTCTGTTTTGATTGGATTATTTTTTGTTGGAGGATATACTGAGCTTCTATAAAGTGTTTTTTCCCCCCTTCAAATAATTATTATAAGTTGTTCATAAATTTGTAGTAGTGATTGATCACCATTACTAGCTATATATCAATTTATCATTAAGTAGATCAAGATATGATGAGAAAATCATATTGCTTTTGAAATCATAAATGTGAATCCAAATGTAATGATAAAGATTTAAGTGAAAGGTTGAAATTTGAATGCCTACAATCAAAGTGCGTTTGGAAATTAGGAATTGTTAATGAGTGTCAGCAGGAAAGCAAAGCAGTAAAAAGTTTGGGAGGTAAAATTCATGAACATCATGAAATACAGAAGACAAGGCTAAAAACATGATGCTAAAAAGAAAAATGTGATTTTCTATGAAACTGAAATAAAAGATTCATCAACGAAAAAGGCCAAAAGGTAGGTGGGGCTTCCTTGATTATTACTCGCATTGTCCACATCATGTGGGCATGCTGGTGCATATATATTAATATTATGTCCCTACCATGATTTCTCATTTATTTCCTATTTTCAATGATTGAAAATCCTTCCTTTTCTTAATTCTTCCTCTAATTTTCTTTTGCTTTTGGAGGCAAAGAAAGACATGCAATGAATAATCTAACAGCTAAATGAAAGCTTTTTGGGGTATTTACTATGCAACAAAATTATAATTACTTATCAGCTTTTCTTACACCAATTGGATTGCCCTTTTGACCTGATTAAAATTATATATATAATATTTATGTCATACTGGTTTATTAATGCTCTTTTTTTGTTTTCCATGAATAGCATTATAATATTACCCAATTTAATAATAAAATGAAAAAAAAAAATTAATTGCAGTGTACAATAATCTTTTTTTTTTTCTTTTTAATGATCCCTATTACTAATTTTTTGAAGTCTTTGATATAGCTGATGTAAGTAGAATTTTACATGGGGAGCTTCATATAATAGTTTTATTTTTATTTTTTATTTTTATTTTTTTAAGAAGAGGTTTATTAAAAAGCTAATAAATGGTTGGTTGTTTAAAATCTCACATTAAATTGTTTCAAGCCATACCTTCAAAAAGTATTTTTTTACTCCCATTAAATACTCATTAATAAAATAATAAGGGTAAAAATAGTATTTAAAAATTTTCATTAAATGCTTTTTTGAGCTTTCTATATAAATTAAAACAATAGCATTTTAGAAGAAGTCTGAAATTTGATCTTTTCAAAAAGAAACTGTCAACAAATACTGAAATTCTAGCCAAAAATCTATTATTTTTAACAAAAGAGCTAAGCTTATGATCAAATACTATAGTTAATATATACATACCAAACAAAGGCTTCATCATCTTTTCTTTTGTTTTTTTTGTTAGTAAATTTCTTTCTTTTTATTCTTAATTTTATTTGTATCTCCATGGTAATTAATTGGTTATCCCATAATATTCTTATTAATGGATTAAACAAATTTTTAATGGAAATTTTGTGTATAAAAAATGGGTTCTTCAGAAATTAATTTGTAATTAAAAGAAAAAAGTACTTAATTGTGAACTTGTTTATTTTTTTACTTTGTAAATCCCATTTGACAACTTATCCAGCTTATTGGGCCCCACGTACGCCTTATCCTCACTTTGTGGTGCTGGCTTTCAGCATTATAAAAAAATTAGATGATTGGATGCAAAATGTATGGTCTTTTGGAGGTCGTCCCCACATAAATAACATAGTTTAGGCATTTTTCATATACTTACACTATATATTATACACTTTTTTTTTCGTGAATCACTATATATTATACATGTTGTAATATTAATATCTCTAAAAAATTTGTGACTTTAAAATATTTTTTATTTATTTTTAAATTATATTTAATTTAGACAAGTTGCTCTCCGGTATACACATTTTGCAATTTAATCTTGAATTAAGGGTACAAAATTCCTCACAATGCTCATGAATTATTGTTTTATGTGGGTTCCATCTCATATTAGATTTTTGGTAACTGGGTTCACTCTTTTCTTTTTGGTAATAAGTAAATCGGTCAATCTAATTATGTAATTCTATTTTTGTGAATTTAATTGAATAATATGTATATAGCTCAGGCTGGATATTACCATGTATATATTTATATATATAAGTTACGTTGTACTTCCAAATGAAGACTACAATAATAATTGTATAAAAAATAAAACATGGTCACCAACTTGCGACATCAACAAGGCATATGACCTATTAAAAGGGACTATCTTGAAGATTTTAAAGCTGTAAGGTCTTGTTTGGTATTCTGTAAAGGAAAGCATAATGAAGTATTATTTAGTTATACTGTGTTTGGTGAATACAACGTATTGTATTAAATAATACAATTTTACATTTTTAATACAAGTTTTGATGTATTAGTAATACACCAAAAATTGTATGTATTAAGTTATACAAGTCATGCAGATCCTGAGTTTGTGTGATTCCCTTTTTTTGACCCTCCAGTATTTATTAATTGTTGTTATATTTTATATATTGTAAGCATAAAAATTAATGAAATTGTTAATATGAAGAAAATTATATTTTTCTTTAATATAAATATATATGTTTTTTAAGAAAAAAAAACCTTTAATAAAATTAGAATTAAAAAATTAAAAATTAAAAGTTTTTATAAAAGTTAAAAATATAAATTTAAAAGCTTTAATAAAAGTTAAAGTTAAATTTTTTTAATTTTAAAAAAATAATCCAATACAATAAAAAAATGTACCAAACATCAATTTAATACAATTTTACACCAAACACATGAGTGTATTATATAATACATTACAACACAATACAATACATTACAACACAATACAATACAATCAAATACAATACAACATACCAAACGAGCTCTAAGTAAATTTATACGTGGATAGAAATTGTCAATTGAATTTCATCCTCTCGTGTTCATCTATTGAAAGTGCCCGTACACACACACACACATATATATATATATATATATGCATATCATATAATCATTGTAACAAAAATACAACTTTAATTTGTTATTCAACTTTACACAGTGCCAATGTTAATTTGATGGATTTATAGTATCTAAAAGTTGCAAACGAGCCACGTGGCTAAGCTAGGTGCATTCTTTTTTTTTTGATAATTGGCTAAGCTAGGTGCATTCATTTTCATTCAGTGGTTCCGGATCTAATGAAAATATACGGTTCCAACCAATTAGAGAATTTGGTGTTAATAGTAATAATGGGGTTAATTTTAATTGGAGGGCAACAGGGTAGGCATGTGGCAATTTTTTTTTTTTGGTGAATAAATAAAATACTTACCCCTAGTGGGGTCATAGGTTCAGAATGTATTTAGCGAGTGGATCGACCAATGCGTCTTTTTAACCCGATAGGAGTCCGCGATTAGAGTCCGTGTCGCTAAAATCTCCTTCCCCCTCGTGCGGTAACAGCGGAGAGGAGCACTTGAGTCCAAATGGGGCTACCAAGACTCGAACTTCAACTCCCGTACTCACAAGTGTGAAAGCTCGGCTGGCTCCTACCACTGGGCTACACCCTCAAGTGCAGCATGTGGCAATTGGTGTTGTTGGTAAATTGTATTTGTGCAAATCTATTTATTAATTTATTAATTTTTTTTAATTTTAATTCGTATTTATTTATTTTCTATGTTAAACATATTGATTAATAATTTATTTAAATAAAATATTATTTTTATTATTATAATAAAATAAAATATATATTTATTATAATTTTTTATTAAATAATTTGATTTATTCATATTTTCAAATTAAATAGATTAATCTACGATGCATTTATAATTATGTTAATTATATTAATGTTAATAAATTAATTATCGAATTATTTTTAAAGCGTATAACGGTTATATAATCTAAATTGCTACCTTTAGTAGCTGTTGGCTACGAGGAGAGAACACGATGTGCGTCGTCTCTGTTAGAACATCATTCAAAGTGGTCACGTGACAGGCGTCAACTCTTTAGCCTATTAATATTATACGACGATAAAAGGGACAAATGCACGTGCCTTTTACTTTTATCTAAAAGATAAATTAGTTTTCTTACGTTTAATTAATTTCATTGTCGGTGGAAGGTAGGCCGACTCAGCTAGTTTGGCAGTATTTAATGCTCTCTTTAATAAGTTAATGTATGGTTTTTAGTGCATTTATGTTCTTGGCTTCTTCATTATCCACAATTTTCTAAGTCGGCTAATAAATTTTCAGGAATACAGTAATATTCTTTTTAGCTTAATATTATTTCTCTATTATTATTACTACTACAATAATTTCCTCAATTAATGGAGAAAGAGGCATAATTTTAACTCACAACCTATATAGGTATAAAAGGTATACTACGTGGACAACCTCACTCATCGGTCCAATATATTTACTCCATATATATATTATTATTATTATTATTATTTTTGGCAAATAAACCTTGATATATAGGCCTTGGTAGACCATCAAGGAAATATAGAAAGCCCATTCAATTTAGCCCCGTATGATATGAGTATATCGCTCTGGTAATCAGGGACAAATTTGTCCACTCAAATGACCTACCAACCACAAAACAAAGGAGAAAAGAAAATTTTCATGACATGTTACCGCATAACCATCCACAAGAGAGCAAGACCTTGCACTTGATGGTGTAGCACAGTGGTAGGAGTCAGACGAGTCTTCACACCTGTGAGCATGAGAGTTGAAGTTCGAATCTTAGTAGCTCCATTTAGACTCAAATGCTCCTCTCTGCTGTTACAGCACGAGGGAGATAGATGTTTTAGCGACATGAGCTCCCATCGCGGACTCCGATCGCGTTAAAAAGATACATGAGTTAGTTCACTCGCTAAATGCTTTCTGGGCCTATGACCCCGCTACGAGTATGCCTTTTTTTTATTTACCAAAAAAAAAGAGCAAGACCTTTTGTTTACCAAAAAAAAGAGAACAAGACCTTTTAGAAAAAAACTTGCAAACTAAAGAACAATTCACTCTTACCAAAAAAGAGAGACAATTTAGCAACATATATTTGATCAAATCCAATGTCATGTGAAGTTACAAGGGAGCGGGCAATTGAGTCTATCAAATCGGTATGGTATGTTGATCGGATACTTATGCCCCGACGATCGAAGTTGCTCCAGAAAAAAAGCTCTATTTTTCTTTCTCACCTTCTTAATGATAACAGTTACGAGCTGTGGTACAATTGCATTAAGCAAAAATATCCTCGGTGACCAATGACTGTTCACTATCAATACAACTTTCAGATGGAAGTTGAAGCTGCTCATAGTTGAGCTGTCTGGAAGCTTCATACAAAGCAATGCCAACACTTACAGAGAGATTCAGACATCTAACATAAGTTTCAACCATGGGAATCTTGATGGTCCCACCACCAGATGCTTCACTTTTGCAGTCTTGCAGGGCTTCATGTGGTAGGCCACTGGTTTCTGAGCCAAATATGAGATAATCACCTCTCCTGTAAGAAAATTCCTGAAAAGTATAATCTTACTCATGGTCAATTTGGAAATACAACTGATAAAGAAACAAAGTATGCCTTGAGATTACAAGAAAGTTCCTAGAGTAGTTGGGCTTCCAATAAGAAAAAGTAATCCAAAGAAAAAGACCACAATGACAAGAAAACCTCAAGGAGAATGTGGAAATTTATCCATGCAGTAGGCATAATATGGTACCATTTGAAAGACTCGTATATTGTTTATTTCTTTTATCCCACCGTTAACAAGCAACTAAATAAGAAAACACTTGCATACCTATGGATTCTTCACTAGTATATTGTTTATTTCTTTTATCCCACCGGTAACAAGCAACTAAATATAAAAATACTTACATTCCTATGGATTCTTCACTATTTTAGTCTAATGCAATTGAACAAAATAACATACAAAAAGATATGTAGGGGTAAAAATTTGGAGAGGTGCAGAGAAAATTTGGTTAGCTGAGCACACATGGTGAGCACCAAATGTGGGGAGCTGAGCTCGTTATCAGCCCAAAGCAAATAAAGGGAAACATATCAAAAGGAGAGGATGCTGGCGAATCAGGTGTTAAGAGGGGTCAACGTAAATCCAACTAGGAGAAGCGTATCGACGATTTGGACAAGTGGATAATCATACAGAGGTGGAGCTTCTATACGTGTTAAACAAAGGCAGAATAAAAGGCTAAGATCAAGGCCTGATCGAGCATCGGTTGTTGTAACTGGGATAGAATCATGTGATAGTGGGAAAAACTGATATCAAGGGCTATAAAATGAAGGCAACGATAGGAGGAAGAGGACTCAAAGAATATGGGGCTAAAAGGATTTTGGATAAATTGTAAACCAAATTTCATTTACAAAAAGGTTAAAAGGTGATTAAATACAATACTCTGTTGATAAAGTCAAGTTTAACTTTAGAATATTGTACAAAGTAGTTGGTAGCCAAAACTACTATAAATTCATTGGAAAAGAATATAGAGGGACCAAAGGAAAAAATTTGGGACAAAGTTTTGGTTAAATTCCCAAGATATATGAGCTTCACTAAGTAACTGAACAACTAATTAATCTGTTTAGATGGCACAGAAATTATTAAAACAAGGAAATTTTGGTGCCCAAATTTATGCCAAGAATAGTCTTAAGGATAAAAGACCAATTTGCGACTTGAGGGTTCTAATCTGAAAACTAGTGGATTTATCGACAATGTAACCTAACAAGTTGTACGACATATATTGCAATCATAATAAAATTAAGGAATCATGAATACCAAAGTAATATGAAAGGATGGGAACATACTGAATGAATATTTGTTCCTCTCTTAGTAAATGCAAGCAACCGCTTTTCGCCATCCTGCATAAAAGACAGAGCCATATAGAGGCAAACAATTACTACAGAAAAAAATATGGAGAAGCTACGGAAACTGTTTGAAATGAGAAAAACCTGCTGTCTGAAATAATCCTGAAACTCTCTCCATGAGTTGTGAACTTTAACAACTACATATCTAAGATTAGGAGTTAATTGTTGAACACTGATAAAGGCTAGAATAAATTCCATTGATTAGGTATATATATAATAAAAGAAAAAAGAAACTTGATAAAACTATGTAAAGCTGATGAGGGTCTGGATAATTCAAAATACAGAATCCTGTCGAGATCAATTGGCAAGAAATTTAAAATTAAAAGTTAACAAGTGAAAATGACATCCAATTCCATCATCATGAAGGCTTACTACTTTGTTGTCTTTTGCATCTATAACTTCCCTAAAATGTGATCACTCTTAAAGATCTCAAAGAAAATATTTCTACAAGAAAGAAAAAGTAACTGCAAAAAGATGATTGACTGAAGAAAAAACACATAAAAAATTGTATACTAGGATACGGCCAATAATCCAATCCAGCACGTTTTAATTTTGTATCATTCACCTGAAATCCTAATGGCTGAGGAAGGAACACAAACATGTTAAATGGGTCAGAAGCAAAGGTCTAATAATGGGAAAATTTGGCGAAGGCCTTATTAATTTTCTTGCTTATGAACCAAAGGAAGGTTTTGCAAACTGAATTTGGACTGTTATGCTTACTCCAACTAGGTGTAGACCCACAGCTGATGCTGCACATGTTCTAGCAATGCAACCTGTATTTCCAGGAATCTGCGAAGTACAATAGAAAACTCAGAGCCATTCTCGAGAAACTGAGGTTGTCTGCAACCTAAAAGAGAAAATAGAGAAACCATAACTTTGAGTTGCCATATTCTGGATTTCCCCAAAAATCTGGCAAACTAACGGAAATTTAAACTTCAGCTAACAAAATAAAAATTTAAACTTCAGCTGACAAAATAATGTAAAAAATTGATATATACTTGTGGTTTTGCTACTGGTATCAAAAGAAGACTGCCCATGTAAACCCCACTAACAGACAAGAAACTCATATTACCAGCTTGATATTCTGATAGTATAACAAATTTAGAATTTATTGGGCAAAATTTGTCAACAGAGCTATCCACTAGTTCACACAAAAAAGTCTTAATTTTTGCACTTATAATTATAAGAACAATCCCAGAATTGTATTCAATATGCCGATAAACAGTCTGAAATATAAGAATCAGTGCCTCCACGGAATCAATGCAGCAACAGAGATAGCAAGAGACTCAGAAGCAACCATAACATTCAAAACCCAGTTCAAAGATAATCCAAAACTGTAAAATTAAATCTAAAAACTAGGAAAATTGGATCCCAAGAGTACCTGAGGAGAAACTAGAACCACTTGAAGAATCTTATTCTTTGACACTTCATGGCTCACTGCTCCTCCCACTCCATTAGGCAGACTAGTCTCTTTTCCTCCTCCAGCTGCACCATAACAATCCTCACATACATACAAACACCTTAAAATACATACATACATACATATAGAAATATGAACACAGAGAGAGAGAGAGAGAGAGTACAGAGAATAGGAGAGGAGAGAGAAAGGCGTAATCTGTAGTTGAGACGCCGCGAGTAAAGAAAGCGAAATGGAGGAGCTGATCTTCTGGAGTGAAAATGGCGGAGAGGGCAGAAAGGATAAAGGGTTTTGAGGGTGCTTGTAGTGTCCATTGGATTTAACCCAACACTCCTCTGGCTCTGGAGCCTCAGCTCTGCATCGATTTGTATTTTCCTCGCTAGAGCTCCAGCTTTTTCTTGGCTAACATTTTCAAATTTCTTCTAAGAAAGTAGGGGGTTAATATGAAATTCACTAAAAGTTTTGGGTACGAGTGAATTTTATTTCTAGCTCTTATTTTGACCATTAGTTATAATTTTTTTTTTGCACATCTTGAAAGTCCATCCGCTACTCTCTAGTCTCTACAAGCCTGGTTATTTCCATGGCCCCTGAAAAAAATTTAGCCTTTTTCACAGACAACAACAAGAAGGTCGTCTTCGACATTCAGAGTCACCAACACACCCAGGAAAGACCTTTTCATTGGTAGTTTTGCAATTTTTATTCATGGGCGGGCTTTAATTAGCATCTAAAGTGGCTGTGAAAAAGCATATTTTTTCTTTTAATTTTTTATTTTCTCTAGGGTTTTGATCTTTAATCTTCTTTACTTTCATGGGTAGTAATTTGTTTATTTTTTTTAGCCTCACTGTCTAGACATGATCCGCCTTAAATCTATGGAATCATAACCGTTGCCCCGAGCTCTCATCGCCAAATATAATGGATCTCACACATGAGGGTGTAGCCCATGTGGTAGAAACCAGCTCACTCATCACACCTGTTTGCAGAAGTTGCGGGTTCGAGTCTTGGTAGCCCCACATGACTCATGTGTTCTCCTCCTCTGCTACCGCACGAGGGGGTGAGAGATTCCAGCGATACGGGCCGCCAGTAGCGGACTCTCATGAGGTTGTAAAGACGCCTGGTTTGACCCTTTTGCTAGATCTTTCTTGGGTTTATGACCCCGCTATGGATAGGTCCTTTCATTTTTAGCAAAAATATAATGGATCCCATAAACACAGGAGATATGTTGAAGTAATTTGTTTTTTTAATGAAAATATTTATTTATGATTTTGAATCGGATTTTTCATATTTATAGCCTTCTTCTTTTTTCCCCTATCTGAAAAGAAAAATTGTTTATTTGTGGAGGCATTTGGAGAAACAAAATGAAGTCCTTATGGAGTCCTATAGATCAATGTCTCATGAACTGCATAAACTTCAGGTGGTTCTTTACAGCCTCTTTTGTGATTTTATTGCTAACTTTGTATTGGAATTTCTAATCTGTTGATTAAATTTCTGGGTTCTTGCAACATCTTAGTTATGGCATAATGCTTAAAAAATCAACTTCTAAAAGTTTGTTTCCTCTTTTGCTGCAAGGTAAGATAAAACTGTTGTTTAATTAGTTGCTTATCTATATGATATTGTTGTATTGTTTGAATGTCTAATCAGTCTATGATATTGCAATTCTAATGTAACTCATGCTTTATATGGTATTTGTGTAGTTCAGTGTATTGGTTTGGGAAATATGCATTCTTTCATCGAAGGATGCTTAACTTGTCTTGACTTCTGATATCAGGTTTAGAAACAGGAATGGTGAATTTTAGACCTTTTTACTCTCATCCATGAACATTTAATGTCAAGATATGAACTTTCAAATGAAAAGAATCTAAGTGGAAATATGATTCAATTCATGGAGGGAATTATCGCAGCTATCCACTAATATAATTTTTTCTTGCAAATTATGTTGTCGAAAGGCAAGTATGTCTAGCCATCTTCGTTTAGGTTGTTGGTTAAGAAGGGATCCAAAGTAAAATCGTATATAATTTGCAGGTAGGGGAAGAAATGCTAAGGCGCAAGTATTATGAAATAATGTCTGCTCCTGGTAAAATTATAAAGGCAATTTTTTTTTTCTTTCCAAGTCCATCTTAAATTGCATTCTCTTACTAGTTGGCAATTCTGCTTATGATATATAAAAATTTACTAGTATTGTTAAATTATATAACCCATTTGTAATTTTATTTCTCTATAGGAGTGGTGCTTGATTCATTTCCTAACATACTTGTAATTGACGTTGTTAGGCAATGCCTCTCTCTCTCTCTCTGTGGATAATAGTATTATTAGTTACAACTTACAACTACAAGCTTCTGAACTTGGTAGGTTTTTTATTTCATTTTTTAAGTGGAGAATGTCATTAGTATAACCCAGGAGTGTAATCTTTTATTGACTTGTTAAGTGCTAATATTAAAACTGTTAATGAGATTTAAGGGCTATATATGGTCAGACGTTAGTTGCACATTGTGCAGTGAATTTTGCTAGAAAGTATAAATGTATTGATGCAGAGCGGGAATAACCTATTTTTTTGTTATAATAAACTAGAATTTACGAAAATATTTCACACTTACTGAAATGATGATACTGTCAAAGTGATATAGTTTTCTTATTTAGACTTTCAAAGTATTATTGTTTTCTTCTTGCATTATAGTTCTATTACATATATGATGGACGGATTAATATCGAAAGCTTGATTTTTCTACCTAATACTGATTGAGAGCGTAAAATGGTTAGTGGATCTGAGGTGATACAAAATGGTTGATGACTACTGTTTGTACCATATATTAATTTTTTTTTTAAATTAATATTTATTAGAGTTTGATTTTGAAAAAATAACAATTATCCTACATTGTTTAAAGATGAATGTGCATTGGACTTTCACAAATATAAATAAGTGGTATTAAAATTGGAATTGAAAAAAGTCTCACAAGTATTCTGTAACTTTTTCATTTATAAATTGAAGTTTTTTCAATTTTGAGAGATATCTCATCGCATAAACACACAAATATAATATAGATTACTTAATTTATTCTTGTTAAAATTTATTTTGAGTAGTCAAGTGTTATTAGTGTGTTTTATTGAAATTTTATTTAAGTCCTTTGATCTAAAAACCATTTATAACTTTTTAATTATTCTGTCCTCGATAATTAATACAATCGTTTGATTTAATTAGCACACATTTAATTTTTTTGAGATTGTTATAGGTTCGAAGTGACACATTCGCCCACTAAGAAACGGCTAATTGTTGTATTTTACACCAACAACTACCTTCATGAGAAAATCATCAACCTTAAATGAAATTTTACATCTTAGTATAGATAAATTATTGGTTTGTTTGTTTAATCAGGAATGAGGAGGTATAAGTTGCTTTTGCACATGGTATACTCTTGAAGTTTGTTTGCTTTTAGTTTTCTTTGTCCAATTTGTCCGACTTGTTATACACTTTTACAGATAGAAGGTAATATTTCAGATGATGGCAGCAAATTGGAGACTCCACTGCTTTAGTTACCACAACAAACGATGAAGAACAGTGAAACCATCTATCTAACACCTTTTTTATTTTTATTTTTCTAATAGAGTTAATATTATATAAATCTTATATGTTTATCCTTATTATAATTTTTTTTATGGGATATCTTTGAAATGTTTGAAACATCTCGATATAATTTAAAATAGAAATAAACGAGCATGTGAGGTCTATATGATATATATTAACCCTTCTTGAATATT
This sequence comes from Ochetophila trinervis, assembly GCA_003254975.1. Classification (NCBI taxonomy): domain Eukaryota; kingdom Viridiplantae; phylum Streptophyta; class Magnoliopsida; order Rosales; family Rhamnaceae; genus Ochetophila; species Ochetophila trinervis. The sequence goes on from QANX01006061.1 coordinate 131,162, forward strand.
TGTAAATATTAAATTTATTTGCATATAAATTATTTCTTACAGGAGATATTAATCAAATCCATGTCAACGAAGTGATAATTGATTATATTCTTGTTTTGACGTGATCCATGCACTTGCTCTTCAGTTTTAAATTATATACTTCGTTAGTGATTTGAAAATGCGAGTGATTTATTTTTATTTTTGTTTTTTTATTTTATTTATATATATATATATATATATATATATATATATATAACAAAGAGTTTAAAGCTTTGCTTTGTATTCTATGCAAGTTTCCGTTTTTTACTATGCGAATAAAGATTGATCATAAACTTAAAAAAAAAAAAAAAAAAAAAANTGCAATCTCTTAATTTTTGTTTCATCAAATCTTTTTTTTCCGAAATTATAAAAAACATTCCTAGATTTTTTTCTTCAACAATAAAAAATTCATTACAATTAGAGAATGGGAGAATTTTACCCAAATCAAGATTCGAAACTTGGATTTAGTTTTATATTCTAAGTGATTTTTATGATTTTCTTTTTTTAATATCTTCGATCTCTGTGTTACAAAATAATAATAATAATAATAACTAACCATTAAAAAATTTTAGTAAAAAAAATAAACATTTACATACAAATTTTTGAGTGTTGCTAAAATTTAATGCACCTCCTCTACCTCTGGCACAAAATGAAAAAAACCCTGCAAAAAGAGAGAGGAAGAATTACTTTTAAAATTAAAATAAAATTATATAAGTCTTAAAATGATAAATAAAGTATGAATGTTGTAAGATATTGATTTTTTGGATAAAATAATGATTTAAAAGATAGAAAAAATAGTTAAAAATAATAGGTGCAAATAACAAAATACATTATCATACAAAATTATACAAAAATAGTTTTTAATTAATTTAATAGATATTAATTTTTGCTAACTAATAATTTCAAAGATTTATTAAAGGATATTATCAGTTTTTAAACTATATCGGACTTTACAACTTCGTTTCAATTTTTTTTTTCACTTCCATCTACAAATTTAATTTCGTTTGTTACTGTAATTTTTTTTTCCAAATTTCTATTTAATTTTGGTGTTAAAATCCACATGTGAGTCATATTTTGAAAGTGAATGGCGTACTTTCATACCATATAATAATGTGACTTCTTGTAGGCGATGGAACGTGCTGGATTTCAGATAGAAAATGAGCTCCACGGCCTCTTCATCACCGATGAGCTCCGACCCATTATTAAATCCAAGCGTGACATCATCTACTCCTTCGTGGAAATCATCAAAACCCTGAGTTTGCCATCGAGATCAATTAAGGATGCTCTGAAAAGCCTTTTTCGAAATCACACTCTACCTTCTGAATCGGAGTTCGTTGATCGAGCTCGGCTCTGTCCCGCTCCTGTTCTTGCTCGTGGTGAAGGATGGGAGGGTCGGGATCGTTGATGATACGATGGCGGTGGTGGCTCAGGTTGTTGGGTATGAGGATAGTGAAAGGGGTTTTTGAAAGCTAAAGGTGTTGGGGTTATGGCAGATTTGCTTGACCCTTTGACAGGGTCAAGCTTGAGTACCAAAGAGAATGCAATTTATGGGCTTCTGAATTTGGGGAGGTGTGGAAGAGAAAATGTTGGGAAAGAGGTGAGAGAGATGGGTTTGAAAGTTGTGGATGAGATTGTGGAGGTGGCTGAGAATGGCAGTTTCCTTTGGAACTGAAAGGCCTTGGCTATGTTGAAGATGATTGATAATGGTCATTTGCGGAGAGATTATAATTCCCGGTTTGATTCACTAAACCGATCTTTTTGAGCTGGTTTTTTTTTTTTTTTTTTGGATTTTACATTTGATGGTTATATAGATGTGTAAGTATAGATGTTTGATCTTGAGGAGTCATGAAGATCAATTATGTGTAAATTGAAGTTAGGATGTTCTTTGATATATGGAAATGATTCATTGCTTAGTAATTGACAATTTTTGGTTGTGACTTTTTGAATTGATTTTACTTTTCACAATTTTGTTGTGATCCTCTCATCACAGTAATAGGCTATTCGATCGTATTGCTAAAAGTTTTGTTTGAATAGTGAAATGGCAAAAACGGGTTGCTTTTACGATGAGGTCTGAGTGGAACATGTCTTATGTTTCAAAGCCGCATCATCGTATGGTGTGAAAGTATGTTATTAATCTTCAAAATATGTCTCACATGACTCACACGTGGATTTTAATGCCAAAATTAAACGGAAACTTGAAAAAAAAATTATGATGACAAACAAATATAAGTTTGAAGACAAAAGTAAAAAAGAAAAATTTAGAACAAAGTTGTAAAATTTGATATAGTTTAGAGATTCTCAGTAATAATATCCTATTTATTAATGTTTAAAGTTTAATTACATTTTTAGAATTATTTCAATTAATCCAATAATATTGTTGTCCAAAACAAGATAACCCAATATATTATATATTCTTATAGCATTTAGAAATGTTAAAAAATAATATTTCGTTAGTGTGGAACTAAGGAAGGTAAATAAGTTAGAATTATATTTTTATTTTTAAAATTCTTGTGATGGGTCAATATATTATAAAAAAAAAAAAACTTTGACTCAATGAGTAGGGGTGTGCATCGGTTACGATCTGACCTATTTTGGAAATAACAAATCCGATCAAATTAGTGATCGGTTTTTTGTTTTCCAATCCGATCCGATCTGATGTATACATTAAATCCGATCCGATCCAATCCAATTAGTAATTGGATTGGATCGGTTTGGTTGATCGGTTTCGCTTAAATTTTTATTTAATTTTTTTAGACTTTTCAAAATTTAATTTTTGAGCTTTTTTTATTTTGAATATTTGACATTTGAGCTATTTTTTGTACCAAAAATTTGTTGTATTTAAATTTTGTTTAAAAAATATATTTTTTTCAAAACCTAACACATAAAGTGCCCACTAAGTAATCCATAAAAAATTATATGTTTTTTCAAAACCTAACACATAAATGATTAAAAAAATAACATGACAAATAAACATATTAAACTAAAACAAAATTACTACACTAATACAATAATCGAGTAATTCAACTAAAATTGATCGGTTTGGATTGGATTGGTTTTGGTCGGTTTTTAACACCCCGAACCGATCCAACCTTTGGTTTTTAATTTTTCATAACTGATCCAATCCAATTACACTAAAATAACTGATCCGATCAGGTTGGATTTGATTGGATCAGTTGTTTTAATCGGTTAGTCGGTTTTTTTGTACATCCCTATCAATGAGTCAATGGTGACAAATGTATAATTTTTACAAAATATAGAGGTAAAACTAGAAAGAAAAAAGAATTTGCAACAAAGCCCCTATGAGACGGATAGAAATTGCCTATTTCATAATATTTGTATAAACCAGAGGCTTCTATATATATATATATATATGCCGACCGTCAACAAAAGCCAAGCGATCTCACTTTTCTCCTCATTCCACACCAACCAGAGAAATCCAGAGCGAGCGAAAGGGTTTCGTTTATATGCGGCCAAAACCCAACTCTGATTGACGACGAGCCAGACGAAGATCGACGATTTCCGGTCTGATTTTTTTTTTCTGAGGTTAGTGTGTAATTTTGGCAAATTGTTTATTAATTTTCACTACCCAACTTTTAGATTTTTATTTGTCGATTTGGGTTTCGATCGTTTTGGCTTTTCTGGTTTGATTTTGTGCTTACTGGTAGGTATTAGGAAGTGTGAAGGTGCTAGGTTTGGATTTAGGGTTGTGACTTGTTTTTTGTGTCGGTGTAAGATGTAAGTCAACATTGGATTGGTTTATTTGATTAGTGATTTTTTGTAGTTTGATTGGCTGACTTTTGTTGCGAATTTTGATCGAGTTAAAGAATGGGATTTTTCGCAAGGGTTAGAGATGGCATATGATTGGTTATGGTTGTTACAGCTTTTACAAATATGTTTTACAGCTCATATACCCTTTTGAATTTAGGGTCAGAACCATTCAGATATGGGTGGAGAAAAATTGGGATTCCATATATTAAATTGCGTCGTAGAAACTAGAAGGTAGTGATTTTTAATGTCATCATTCTCGGTAATAAAATTTTAAAAATAAAACAATACAGAAATGTAAAACTTTTTGAGCTTTGAGTCTGAGAAATGTGAATGCCTAACTGCATTGTTAAGTATCACCATAACTCAATTTTTGGAATAAGGTGTTTTGCTATAGCCTAATAGCATTCTCATTCCATGCTTATTCCTGCCAATAAAACTTGAAAATTTTGTCTTGCACATCAGAGGAATAATTCCTAGTACAAGTTGTGTGTGAGAGTGTTTTCCTTGGCTCGAGGGGTAGCGTGTCTATATTTGAGTGCTAGAAAGGAAGCTTTTTATTTATTTATAAAACTGCCTTATGCACCAATTATTTTAATTATGTTATGTTATCAATTCCACTTGTATTTTGCGTTTTATCTCTTGTCTACATGAATTTGTTTGCCATCGTGTTATTTTTATGGTTTTGGAAAGAAGATCAATTAGGATTATAGAGAGGTTCAGTTATGTTAAGTTGGTTTAAAAAAATTGGATGTTGTTATACCATTAAGTATTTAAATACAATACTGTTAAAAGAAGTTCTTATGTACAAGACTTCCAGGCTTTCATTAGGATTTTTCTGTTGAATCAGTTATGTACTTGTGAAATAATTCAAAGATCATAAAGTCAATGGCTAAATAGTATAGAAGCTTGTTTGTCAAACAGTTATACCATCTAAACAGCCTCAGCACACTTGGCTCTTTGCCAATGGACAAAGGAGTGCCACCTAGCCTCTTTGTTAATGATGGTTCATTCATGGAAAGGTTCAAACAGCTACAAGAGCAGAAAGACAAGAAGGGTTCCACCACAGAGGAGTCTAGAACTAGCAAAATTTTAGCAGCCTCTTTTACTCCCAGCCCTACTGATACTAAAACCAGTGGGGAGTTTAAATCTAATGATACATGCAAGACCACTCAAGCTGCATCAGGTGGAAAACTTGCTTTCAGCTTGAAACAGAAATCAAAGCTTGTGGCTCCTCCTGTGAAGTTAGGTGCAGATGAAGATGAATCAGATACTGCAAACGTTCCTGGTGATGCGCCAGTCAAACGACAAAAGTTAGTTCAGCTGGATGCCTATGAGCTATCATCAGCCCCATTGGATGTTGGTAATTACTGTTTTATTACTGTTTTTGTTTATCTTTCTGATTTTTTGCAACAGATTTATTTGAGTACATTTATATATTATGGAGGAAAACAGCCTGAATTGAAGTCCAATAAGTCCAATCTATTTATTTTCTATGTTCGTTGGTCATTTTTCTTTCTCAAAGTTATACACATCTCATTTGATCTTCTAATTTGTGTATATTCAAGCTCTTATGGTGTGTTGAATATGGATTAATTTATTAGAGATAGGCTCTATTGATGTGACTGGAATATCTTTTGGTATTTCCGTTGATGCTTGTGCTTTTTCCATTTCATAAGTAAGTTTTCTGTATTTTTAAAGGAAACCATTTTCCGATCATACTGAAAAGCTGTATCAACCATTATATAGTTGTAAATAGGCTCGGAAGATACTTTTGAACTTTCCATCCAATTTCTGTATCTTTTGTGTTTTCTACCTCTCCCTTTCCTTAGTACTTGGCCTATTGCAGAAATCTTTGTTCATAACCATCAGTCTAGTCCTGATGTTCTGAGGCATTTTTCTTCTAAATCATTTATTTATTTTCACCATCCACAGAATAAAAATAACAAAAATATCCTTATTTATATTCAAGAAAATTGAAACTTGTCCCCTTCCATTGGTACACTGTTGTTGAGAGAAATCACTTCGGTAATTGTCTTCTCTACTCTTAAAGTGGCGTAGATGAAGAGGACAAAACATTCTTGAATATTTCTTGTCTCATGAATGCAGCGTATACATTAAGTTCCTATCAACATTGGTGGAAAGAGATGTTCAATGAAAGATTTGGAATATGTGGCAGGCCTGCTACAAGAGTAATTTGCATTCTCTTGTTCATGCTCTCGGTATTAATCAGTTTTATAAGTATATGCAGCACCACCTTCCCCAAGTGATCCAACAGTGAAGAATGTTGCTGACAAACTAGCAAGTTTTGTGGCTAAAAATGGAAGGCAGATTGAGCATATTACACGTCAAAAAAATCCTGGAGACACCCCTTTCAAGTAAGTACTCTATGAATTTTCATGGCATTATATTTTGGTTATTGTTTCTGTTGTCTGCAATAAATCTATTAGAATTTTTGGCATATTGACGATATATTAAAACTTGTGGAGTTCATTTTTCATGTTTATAGAGTTGGGTTATCTTACCTTTCCCTTTTTTGGGGCTTTTGTTTCCAGTATCATAGTAAACTTATGTTTTCTTTATGGTGTTTTATGTTACTTGTAGATTTCTATTTGATGAGAGTTGCGTAGATTACAAATACTATGAATATCGGATTGCTGAAGAGGAAAAGGCCATTTCACAGACGAGGGAACCCCAAACATCTCGCAATGGTTGGTGATTGAGTTTTAGCATTCCTTTTCTTAACATGGTCTGAGTTTGTTCGACACAAGTATCAAAGTTTAGTTGTATTAGATTTTGTTAACGAGTATAGTTTCAATTGACAGATTATATATATATATATATATATATATATATATTTGCAAGTGGTATTTGGTGGTTGGTTGTCTGAAAATGTAATTTTGCTTTGAAAAAAATTTGATTAGGAAATGTCTTTGTTATATTGATGGTTGGTTGTTTGTTTGTTTGTTTGTTTTTCTTTTTCCCCTGGTAGATGTTACAAGCACTTCTGCTTCTAAATCCACAAATAGTTCTCAAAGGTCTTTTCAGCAGCATTCAAATTATCAAATACCTGCCTCTGCTTTGTATGAAACTACTGAGGATCTAAGCGCTTCTGGAATGTCAGCATCTGCAGGAAGAATGAGTATGTTTTTCTATTGCTTTATAAGGAAGAGGTATTAGGTATTTTTTTTCATTTAGTCGTATTCCCAACAAGTTGTGTTTGGTAAAGCGTGTATGAAGGTTTTTATTATGGTATGGATCTTTCTATAGGTTTGTCTTACACAGGGCTTTGTGTTTGAAGAAATGACTTGTTTGGGAATGCTTTTGTAGGATGCAGTGTCCTAAGAAGCACCAAATAGGTGCTTCAATAAATAAGCATCATACAAAAGCATTTTCATTTTTTTAACCAAACACCATAAAAGTGCTTTAATCTTCTTAAAATCAAGTTTACCTTTCTAGAACACTCCTGAACATGCTCAAAAAGTGGTAAAAGCCCCATATATTTAATTGGATTGGAAAGTCGAAATTTTGTCTTGTTGCTGGATTCTTCAAAAGCTTTTTGAAGAACTGGGGGATTGAGCAAGGGGCACGATATGTGATCTCTCTTCTTTTCTTTTTCTAAGAATATTGATTTTGTGTTGTTTTCTAATCAGCTTCACATTCAAGTAGAATTAGTTTATTAGATTTGGATGGTGTCTGATTGGTTTGTCAGTGATACCTTGCACAGATGAATTCCTGTTTTTAAGTACATTTTTTAGGGTGCACCATCCAAATTATAATGACTTCGGATCAATTTATATGCACTAGTTGGTCTTCTTGCCTTGTTAGTCTTACACTTTTGCCTACCTTTAATCATAGGCGAGTCTAGTCAAAGAGGGGCAGATCCTGTAGCAATGATGGAGTTCTACATGAAGAAGGCTGCACACGAAGAGAAGATGAGACGACCTAAACAGTCAAAGGATGAGATGCCCCCGCCTGCTTCTCTTCAAGGATCAGGTTATTCTCTTGATTGAAAACACTTATTCCTTGTAGTTCCTTCCAGACTTCTAGTTTCAACTTCTATGGTGATTACTTGCACTTTCTGAAGGAGCATGGCCTCCTAGTGTTTATTTCTTTGACTTAACCTCCATTTTATTCTTTTTGGTTCATCAGGTCCTGTTAAGAAAGGTCATCACATGGGTGATTATATACCACAAGAGGAGCTGGAGAAGTTTTTGTCTGCTTGCAATGATGCAGCTGCACGGAAAGCTGCCAAAGAGACAGTGGAAAGGTCAAGAATCCAAGCTGATAATGTGGGTCACAAACTGTTGTCTAAAATGGGTTGGAAAGAAGGTGAGCGCTCTCTCCAACTCTCTCTTACATGTGCAAACAAACATGCACATGGAAGTACACTCCATGACATGGTGAAGGCTTTTTTCTTTTCTTGTTTTTAGGGGGCTGAAAGCTTAATTACTAAAGAAAGTTCTCAAAATATTTCTTTGCAAAATGCATAATGGAAATTTTTTAACTCTGCAATAAATTGTCTTCTTGAACTGATTTTGACACTGTTGATTGTGTACTCAAAAAATTACTAAAGAAAGTTTAATTACTAAAGAAAGTTTTCTAAATATTTCTTTGCAAAATGTATAATGGAATTTATAACTCTGCAATAAATTGTCTTCTTGAACTGATTTTGACACCGTTGATTGTGTACTCAAAAAATTTCTGGACCTTGTTGGTTTAAATTCTGATGACAAATTTTTTGAGGGAGAATCTTTACAACAAGGTTATGTAAATTTCAGGTGAGGGTTTGGGGAGCTCCAGAAGAGGCATGGCAGATCCAATTGTGGCTGGTGATGTGAAGAAGGACCATTTGGGAGTTGGAGCTCATAATCCTGGTGAGGTAACTGCTGAAGATGATATATATGAGCAGTATAAGAAGCGGATGATGCTTGGTTACCGTCACAGACCTAACCCTCTGGTATTACAGTATATCCCTTTCCTCTTTCTCCTCTGGTTTACAATTGAGTGTTTGCGCCCATCTTACAGTTTTCATATTCTACTTCTAACGCATTTCCTTAAACTCTTTTTTTTTTTGGGTGTAATTTAACTGCAGGGCAATCCGCGAAAAGCATATTACTGACACCATGCGAGTACATGGTTGGCCTACCTCTATAGTACATTTAATAGTGTTGAAGAGAGGAAAATTGAATTGATATCTTTGTTACCCAACCAAACCAATTTCTGGAGTTTATTACTGTGAAATGCAGTATCAATGACAGTCGTCTGGGGTTAATATGTTTTATTTTGTTTTGTTTTTGTTTTTTTTTTCCAGTCCCACAGTGTTTATGTAATCGTCTTATTTGTCTGGAACCGTCTATTGCTATTGGAGAAAACTTAATATCATGTGCATTTAGTTCATCTTTTGGCTTTTGTTTATTTATATATTTTTCTATGTAATTATGGTGAAGTTTGTCAATTACGTTAGCATTATGAAAATATTGAACATTAGATCACAATGCTTTAGTAATGATGGTAAGAAAATGGTATGGGATGCAGAATAGGTGTTTGGACGAAGTTGTAAAATTCCATATTGGTAACACTTGTCGATTCCCATACGACTATGCACTATCAAAATTAAAACTTTTCATTAGCTTTTTACGCATCTCGTTCGGCATTTTAATCAAAAGTCGTATATACATATATGCTTTTTTTAAAGGTACTTTAACGTGATTTTTTTTTTTTTGTTTTGTTCTGTTTTTATTTTTTTTTCATTTCTTATTGTACTGGAATGATGCTGTAAGTGGGTTCCAGATGTATACGCAAGTAAATTCATGGTCGGAATGCAAACACATATAGATGATGCTGAAGTCAACATCGGCTTGCTGATGAGAATCACAGAAGTTGACATGGCATTTACAGAATATTATACATAAAATTGTTTTATATATAAATGTAAATAAAGAAGAAGTTGTATGGCAGTTTCAAAGATCTCAAGGTTCTGTCGTATTGCGACAAAAAAGCATCTAAAAAAATAACGGGAATACTAAAACTCGAAGCACAATTTCCGAATTCACATGTTCGGTGATTCAATTAATTTCTTTTCTCTAAACTACATGAGTTTAATATAAATATATATATATATATGTGTATTAAAATATAGTCTGTAAATGCATGAACTGGGTAATACGTATAAACATCAGTTACAAAGTCTCTCAAATAATGCAAAAACATGATCTGATTGGTATCGAGCTAAGTGGCAAGTCAATTTATTAGCATCAGAACATGGAATATATGGCTCCAGTGGAACATGGAATATACCCATACATACATACATACATACAAAAAATTCCAAGTCATGGTGCTTAAAGATCGATCATACACACACACACACACACACACACACACACACACAAATACATACATACATACAATTAATTCCAAGTCATGGTGCTTAATTATCCCATTTAATGGGGTAGTTTATATATAAGATGTGGTAAGACTTTTGGGTATGAATATGATCTCCAGCCAAACATGGCCTGGATACATGTTATCCATATGGATCTGGTTATCTTTCAGGAGACAGCTAATATTAATTATAAAAATCTTTTAATTAAACAAAGGCAATCCCAGATTTCTAATCTACTTTTTTAATCACTTGAGTGAGTTTATGTTTTTGATCGGGGATCACATATTTATTTTAGTGGCCGAAAAGTGCCAGTACTTGAACCAAATTAATTAAAGCAAGAAAGCCTTATCATAAATATATATATATATATAAGAAAGAGTTGCTCTATTTGCTTTAAACTAAATGACCTTTTTTCTTCTTTTTCGATCTCTTCTCATGTTTTCTCACACGTTGTCGTGATTCTGTAAATATTGGGGAGAGAGAGAGAGAGATTCTCTAATCTCATGATCCTTAAAAGAAAAGCATTGTGGATGCCAAATGAGCTCCGCCAATTAATAGGGAGCTATAAAAGATGCTGAAATTCAGTTGGTTGTTGTTGGGACTTAAAATAATTCTTTGTACCTAACAAATTTTAAGGATATTCACTTCTTTCCCAATTCCCTCAACTCATTTGCTTATAATACGCTTTAATAATTCCAAAGCTTTGCTTATGATGATCATGATCATGTCATCATCCATCTCAACATGCATGCTCAAAATATTATATATATATATATTAAAACTTGCAGGTCTAATAATAACTTTTTGTAACCCTTTGTTTTGTTGATTGCAACGTGATTTCTGATTTAGGTTTCCCTTTTTTAATTTTGGCAATGTAATCTGGGTTTTATTCGATATGGCAACTAAATGATAAACTCACATGTAAATAAAAGATATATAGCTCATTTGGACAAAAGTTAATGTTGAGAAAACATTAACATGAGTTAGATTTATATAAAATATATATATATATATGTAGTCATTCTACACTAAAAATATCCTCATTTTAATAAATTAATAATTGTTACTAAAAATATATTTTTAGTGGTAAAATTAAAAATATAATCACTAAAAATAAACTATCAATGATGAAAATTTTAAATTTGTCACTAATAACGTATCATTAATGATAATATCATTATTTTAGAATTTTTCTATATATATATATATATAACAGTGAGCTATGTTTTTAGCTCAGGTTGGGTTGTAAAAATTATATTAACTATGCTCATAGCATAATAACCTAATGGAAAAATCACTATTAAATTCAGAATGTGTGCCCATTCGGATTCCCAATCTAGTTGCAGCCCCTTAAAAGGAATCCAAAACTCAAACCAAAATAGTTAAGGGGATTTTTGTTAGGATGCCTACCTCATCACACAAATTATTATTCATGCTTACTTTTTTTTAAGCTATTTATGTCCATATTGTCACCCTTCAAACCCATTTTACTCCTTTCTTGCTTATGCCATTACCTACAATTTTTCTACTATTTTTCGTGAATCTGTTAATTTTCTTTTGCATTTTACAATTTTTCATTGATTTTCTCTAGATTATGTTTGTATTAGCTACTTTGAAACACTACTTGGTTAATAAAACTAAATTTTTTTTAAGCTTTGGACTTCATTTTCAAGCTTTTTAGAAGTTTTTAACAACATCAAACCCAACTTCAACACCCACCAATGTTATTTTTTTATTTTTTTAAAATAATATTGTTAAAGTGTACATTAATGTGTTTAAATATTGTGTGTTTTTTAGATTTTATTGAAATGATAAAAAAAAAAAAAATCTAAAAAAACAAAGGATGAGGACAACAGTACCTGCTCTGCTCAAATATTGGACATGTGTGCAATGTTTGAGAGGGATTCACACTGTCTTACTTTATGCTACATTGCCCAATTTAAGAACGGTGTGAGGCTGGTCAAGTGGGCTACCAAGTAATTTCTTGCTGCCCCTTAGCCCGCCCTGGCATATCGAAGGGTGGTATGAACCCTGCCTAAATGTTGCACATACTGCCGAATGTTTTGGTGAGGTGGGTACTGTCGTTTTCAACCTCTATTTTTTTATTATTATTTTTATTTAATTTCTTTCATTTTTTTTCATTTCATTAAAATTCATGGTGTCTTGCTGGCGGTTCTCTTCTTGGTTATGGATTTCTTCGTAGGTGGTTTGTTTACAGTGGATTTCTTTTTTGGGGTTAGTTTTTGCACAGTGGATTTCTTCCCTACTAATTTCGTCGTGTTGGTTTACTTTTCCATCGTCAACTCTTCTTTATCTCTGCCAGAGGGTTGCTTAAGCCATTGTCACCGGTGAGAATAGAGGAGAGGAAAGTGAGAATGTGTGTGTGTGAGAGAGAGAGAGAGAGAGAGAGAGAGAGAGAGAGAGAGAAATGTGATTTTTTTTTTGTATTTTTAATTTTTTTAAACTATGATATATTAGATATTTTAGACTTGAAACTGGTGGTTAGCATAAATAACTAAAAAATATGGTGGGCATGGACTGTTAATTCATTAGTGGGATGAGCATATGTAGAAAAATTCCGTAGTTAAGCTTGAGATGGGTTAGTGAGAAAGAAGAAATAGTACTAAGGGTTGGTATGTGTTGTATTGCATTGGATTGTGCTGAAATGTCTTATTTTGAGTTTGATGCAAAATTGTATTATAATGGACTATTTTTAATTAAAATTTCAATCAAAATAATCAAATTTATATAATTATTTAAAAATATATATAATTTTTAATTACATAGAAAAAATAAAATATTTCATTTATCCTCAAATAAAAATAGATATTATTACAAATAAAATTATAAAATTATTACACATATTAAAATTAACACATAATAAAGTCATATACATATTATAGGTTCATGAAATGAAAACAAGAATATTTGTTCAAATTTCATCAATAATTTCTCCCTGTATATCATCAATAATCAATATATCTCTGGTTTTTGGATGTATTAGCTAATACTGCCAGTTTGGGATGTATTTGGTAATACTTCGTCTCCCGTATAAAAAATAAAAAGGTACTAAATTATCCAATACATTTGTGTCGCCAAATATTTAATACAATACAATGTAATCAACCATGCCAAATAATACCTAAGTGTGAAATCTGATGGACTGACATTCAACAAAGACCTTTTGCTTCTTATGGTTCAAAGAGAGGAAAGATCAAACTTCACAGTATACAAGGCAGCATACTTTTTGAAACTTTTTAGGATATGGTCGCATAAAGTTGCTTGACTTTGAAATCAATTGAAGCAAAGGAAATTTGAACTATTACAAATTTAGGATGACTTTGAACTTATCGATTTAATCCCTCTCCTTTCATGATCAATAAACTAAATTTGTTTTTTTGGGACAGATAAAGTAAATTAATGTGAATAAGATGGTCAATGTTTACCAGATCAAAGTAGGTTATAAGCTCCTTCTCATATTAAGAACAGTTGACATTTGGATTAAAAGTCAAATAGATATATCACATTCAAGATTCAACCCTAGTTTTTAGAGACTATTATATATAACAAATAGTATAAGGTCGTTTTAAAATTAATTAGACTAAGCGAACACGGGAAAATCATGGTGATTAATTTAAATTAAAGTTCTGTTAGTAGAATTGCAATAAATTTCAATTTAAAATATTTAATTTAACTTTATTTTTTAATATTCAAACTCTAATAAAGAAAAAAAACTCAGTAATCATTTACAGTAACATAATTTGTAGGTTCCACTGGTACTATTTAGTGACAAATAATTTTTTTTAAATTAAATTAAGAAAGGGGTTTGTTTAGTTTTAAGTCAGTGAACTTATCAAAGTCCTAATAAATTAATAATATCGCAAGTTTCTTAAAGCGCGTTTACTGGGTGCTACAGCTGGTGGTTTTGAGTTGACCAAGACTCTCTCTTAATTATGTCTTTGTTTGCTATATATATTGAATAATTGCTGTCAAAACTCATATTAATATAGTTTCCTAGTTAAACTCTTTGATTAAGGCTTTATATAATTATCAAGTTGCTTACAAACAAGCACATCAATGTGAATGTAGCATAATTTTTTTTTTCTTTGTGACATAGTAACATAGTTTTACTTAATTGAAAGGTGAAAAATATAGCGCAACAAAGTCTCACCGTTTTAGAGATCAAAAAAGAAAAAAAGAAAGAAAGAAAAAAAGAAATCATTGTTTTAATATCAATATAAAATAAAAAAAAGAAAGAAAAAAAGTCTAATTGTTTTTGCTTTTGAAATTTCTTTGTTGAACTCAGTTTCTTCTATTTTCCTTCCTTATCCAAGAAATCATAGCATGGTTGCTGTTGCTTTTCCGGCATACAAGTTGAGTCACAATAGTGTCATTAATATATCATTTAAACAAATTAAAAATATATATAAATTTTTCTAAGTCCTTCTAAAGTACCAAGAAAACTACTTTACAATTTCAATATCAAAACTTTTTTAAATGTAAAGTTGAGATTGCTAGTTTTCTTCTGGTTTAGAATGAGAGAATTCGAAATTATAATTCGGTCAAAAAGACAATAGCTTTTTCACTATACTATTTTCAAAAGGAAAAACCTTAGTAAATTTACAAATTTAAAATTGAAATTTACACCATTTGACTGTCAATAGTAATAAATGGTTCCCTCTATCAAATAACTTCCAAAAATTTTGTATCCACAAAGAAAAAATAAGAAAACAAAATAATAAAAGTCATCCATTTGAAAACAATAAACATCAATCGTGTACATGTTTGTGCTGAAGAAAACATAGTTTTTTTTTTTTTTTTTTTTTTTTTTTTTTTTTTTTAAAGAATAGCCAAAAGGAACATTTTAGATGGATTACGCCACTAGAAATTAAATATTTAAGAACTAATTAAAAATAAAATAAAAGGATAAGGAAGTAGTAGTAGTGTACGGATTCATGCACCAAATAATAGTTGTGGCTTTCCCTATGAGCCAAGGAACACAAATTTCTGATACGCTACGTTTTGTGTTTAGCCCCCAAACCCCAAAATTTTAACTCTCCGTGATACACTAGAGTCGCTTGGTCCACAAGCAAAGCATCACATGCGTATCTTACCCAATACTATTATCCTTTTCAAGCTTAAGATAACATTTGTTTTCAATGTTTTCATAACACACCAGATAGAAAACAAAAACATCTCGGTTGCTTTCCTGGAAACAGAGTAGCATATAATTATGTTTATTACCATGAGCGAAGCCAGCATGGGGCAAAGCAGTATATTTGTAATTTTATTAGATTTATTTGTGATATAATATATAAAGTCTGTTCGGCATAGTTTTGGAAAAATCAAAAACAGTTTTTAAAAGTTGAAAGTTGCTGAAAGTATTTAGATAAATTTTTTTAAATATTTTTGATTTTTTAAAATTTTTTTAATCAAAATCAGTAAAAAATAATTTATTTAAAAAATATTTTTAAAAAAAAACGAAAATAAAAATAAAATCTAGACATTCATTTACGAACCACTAAATTTTTGCTTTTACTTTTTGCCCCTATTTTCAAATTCTTATAATTTTCTTAATGGCTAATAAAGATATTTCATTTAAAAACTTTTCAATTTCACATTTTCTATGATTTTTTTTTCACCATCTAAAACCTCCACTTTTTAATGTTTTTCACATTTTCACCATAAAATCCACTGTAAATTATATTTCTTTTTCTGAGCAACCTTAAGAAAGTATATCGCTAAACACTTTTTTTTGTCAATTTATTATAATAGGATCAATAAACCCTACTTATAACTTCGTTTGAGCATAAAACCCAAAGGCCAAATCGGAGTAAATTTTCTTTTTCATGATCAGAAATTAAATATATTCTAAACTAATCCAAAGCCTGTAGCTCACGTCGAGTCTACCAATACCGAATCCCACTCAATCGAAACCGGTTTTAGAGGATAGGCTGGTCAACTCAAGTGTGTGCGAGGAATCATGGACCACATGATGTCATGAATGGCTTTGATGTAATAAGTTTGGAAATGAGAGGGTGATTACTGAACCTGGAGTGAATAAATGTGGCAGATGGGAAAGACAAAATTGTTGGCTCTGTACACACAAAGACACGGACTCTCTCTTTTACTCTGTTTCCTGAACAGTGTTTGATGATTCTGAATTTGGATTTACCAAGAAATTTGGAAATACTTTCGTTGGTGGGTTGATTGGTCGAGCTGGGTTAGGTTATTTTCGACCTGTGAACTTGTACGGTTCGTTTTCGATTTCCTTTTTGTTTCTGTTTATGGGGTTCAAGGATTCCAATAAGAAAATGATTGTTTTTAGAGGTTTGAAGTCTTTGTTTTTGATCAGGGATAGGGTAAAATGTCTCTGTAGTTTTGGATATTTTTCTGAAAAGTTGACTTTCTTTTTTACACATTTCTTTACAGATTTGGAGTATATTTTCTATCCAGAAGAAGCGCTTCTAATTTGGGTTCTTTTTATAATCAACTTTGGTGGCCAAGGATGCAAGAAAATAGAGCTCAAAACAAACCAGATATTCTTTCAAATCTTTGAAGTTTCAGACTATTTTGCATATTAGCAGAAAACAAACAAAAAATAATCCAGAAATCTGCAGAAGATTATGAGTCTTGCATACGGTCCTATTGTGAATTATTCCGAGGTAGAGTTGAGAAAGAATCAGCCAGAATTCATGGATTCAAATTTTTGCCAAATGCAGCAGCAGCAGCAGCAACAGCAGAGCTATAATCTACTGCGGTATAGCTCTGCTCCGAGCTCCTTTTTTGCAAGTTTGGTTGATAATAGTTGGGGTGGCGGATCCGATGACTACCGGTATGTTCGACCTTCGAGCCCCGAAGTGGAGACCATGTTAGCCAAATTCACGTCAGAATGTAATGGACCAGATCACTCTGGTTCCAATGGCCTGCACCGATTCGGAGAGAGGTCAGCTATGAAACAAGAAACAGAGGACTCTGTTCCGGAACAGAACGACTACTCTAACGCCTCACAGATTATGTACCTGAATCAAGCTCAACAAGTTCATGCTTTGCACAGTCATAATTCAATGGACAATTCTGCTGGGTCTAGTTTGGATAGCTCCTTTGGTGTTATCAACTCCGCTGAATTTAAGGACTCCATGGAAGCTAAAATGGATGTTGGAAATCGATCTAACCTCATTAGGCAGAGTAGCTCTCCGGCTGGGTTTTTCTATGATACACCCACCTCAGAAAATGGTAATGTTTTCTCTAATTGGCAAAACTGAAATTAAAAGTTCAGATTGAAATAAAACTTGTTTTATGGGAATTTTTTTTTTTTTTTTCAGTTTGCTCCAATTAACCTTCTTCCTTCTCTTCTTACAGGGTTTGCTGCAATGAGAGGTTTTAGCAGTTTCAAAGGCGAACCAAGTCCATCCACTTGTACAATCAACAATCAATTAAATTTCTCATTTGGGTCACATTCGTCCTCGAGGCCTATGCCTCAGATTTCTGAGACTGAAAATGGAAATTTGGGAATGTGTAGCCAAGAAGGAGAACAAAGGCTAGAAAATGGTGAAGACATCCAAGATTTCTCAAATGGTTCTTGGGATGATTCTTCGTACCATTGCCTAAAAAGAGCCAGAGACAATGATGGGAATATGTTTTCTACTTCAATTGCATTGGAAACTCAGGTACTATTTCAGAATTATTATTAATATACTTTTGCTTTTTATTTGTTCTTTGTATTTCCTATCACTAATGCTATTAATAATATGCAAAGCAGAACACAGATTTCAGAAACCGGAATCACAATTTGACACATCATTTGAGCTTGCCAAAGAATTTTGAGATGGCTTCTGTGCAGAAGCTCTTGCAGTTTCAAGGAGCTGCTCCTTGTAAAATTCGTGCCAAAAGAGGCTTTGCCACTCACCCGCGCAGCATCGCCGAGAGGGTAAATCTCTTCTCTTCTCTTCTGTTTGTATAATCAGTTTCATGAGTTAGACGAGGATCATTTCCTAACATAATCTTTCTATCTGTGAATGTAACAAGTAAAACAAAACAAATTCATTAACTCTTCGTTTAGACAAGCTTTATTTTTTGTTTGTTTTGGTGAACTCGTTTAGACAGAGCTTAGATTACAGGAGGATCCTAAATTTTTACTAGCATAGCAAGTCCTATTTAAACTTAAAAACTTTTTCTCAATTTCAAAGTATATAACTCAATTCCATTTATCTCTCACATATTTGATCTTATGAGAAGTAAAAACAGTGACACTAAATTGTAGTTTAATATAGTATTAGAGTGGAAGTCCATATTCTTCCAATTGGTCATGGTGTGAAAGATGTGTTAAAGTATATAATTCAATTTCCGTATACCTCTTATAAGTTCGTTCTTATAAAAACAATGATACTGGATTGCCGTCTAATAGTCAACAAAAATTAAAAAAAAAAATTGCTTAGTATGTTTAACTCTGACATTGGACCTGGATGATCACTATACCCTATAGCTAGAATTCTTCAAATATCATAACCATGATGGCTATGGATTTCAGGTGAGAAGGACACGGATTAGCGAAAGAATGAGGAAATTGCAAGATCTTTTTCCAGAGATGGACAAGGTAGTTTTAGACTCTGTGGAACTGGAAGTTGTCAGTAAATTTTCTTTGTCGGCAGAATTTTCATTTTTTTTTTTTTTTTCCTGACAGCAAGCAAACACAGCAGATATGTTAGATTTGGCAGTTGAGTACATTAAAGGCCTTCAGGAGCAGGTCAAGGTATAGGAAGTTTATACATATTTGGATTAAAATTATAAATGTTATCACAAACCAATTCTCTATCTTTCCTCAACTAAGTTTTTTTTTTCCTCCTCACTTTTATGCAGACACTCAATGATACAAAGTCCAAGTGCTCATGTTCAAGTACACATAAACAATATTCGAAACCTTCTTGAGTGATTTTGTGTCTGTACATATAACCAAGAAAAAATATTAATAATGATTACGAGATTTAGAAGTAGGATATTTTGGGTCTGGAAATCTTATATATGTACATGTAGATCCCAGTTTGGCTTGTTCCCTTTAGATTATTTTTTGCAATGAAGAAAAAAAAAAAAAATCATTTCCTAAAGGTGTACATTGATGTTGGTTATTCTAAATGCATTACAAGAGAACCATAACCACTCACTTTTCCTTTTTTCGTCTTTACAAAGATGAATGCAAAAAAGTTCATTTTGTGTAGCATTTAGAAATGACCAAATTATTTGGAGTAACCCATAATCCAATATATATCCCATCGGGCTTGATTGTTTTTATATTTGACATGTTATAGTCTTATATAAACCGAGCAATCATAAATTTAACCAACAGTACTCCCCACAATTGCTCAACATGAACATCGAGGGATCGGTACTCTATTTTCGTTTGTTTGGGGGCATGTTAATTAAGGGGAACAAAAAGATATGTATCTTGTGGAAAATTAGATTTCGGAAGAAGTGCTTGTTTCTTCATTCTAAAAGATGATTAATTTATAAAGCATTTTCAATGAATATGGATTGTTTTATGAGTGGTATAAAAATAGACATTGTCTAAATTTAAATGGTATAAATGTAAAGCCAAAGATAAAATTGTTGTCCAATAGTAATGTGCTCAAAAACTATTTTTAGCTACTAATTAATTATATATTTTATTAATATTATTTTTTTAAATAATTGACTTTTTTTAAAAAAAATTGAATTTTAAAATTTTTTATAATATATAAGAGAGCTTCTAAAAATAGATATTCACTTTGATATATTTATATCACATCAGCTTAACATAGTGATGGAAACAGGGAGGCCTTCCCTATACCCCGACCCCACAGGGATTTTTCTCCTTGTCCCCACCCCATTCCCCGTTAATAGAGGAGGCAAGGCGGGGCGGAGATTCCACGAATCGGGGTGGGAATACCTATTTCCAGCCTTGTTACCCTGTTTAGTTTTTTTTTTTAAATATTAATTTTTTAAAATATATTTTTAAGCATTGCTAATAAATTCCAAATATATGTAAAACTTCTAATTACATATATAAAAATATTAAAAATAATAATTTTTATTATATATATCATAAACGGGACAAAGTACAAGGTGGATATTATATTCCCTATTCCTGCTTCAACCTCGACCCAGGGTAAAAAAAATTTGCCCCATCCTTGCCTTGCCACCCCCAATTAACTAGGGAATCTCTACCCATAAGAGGGCGGGTCGGAGACGAGATAAATTGTCATCCTTAGCTTAACATGCATTCTAAAGATTACTATTTGAGAGCAATTTTTTTAATATATTGTCCATATTGCTTTTGTGACACGTTTATTTTTTCAATTCACTTTTTCATTCTAGATATTTTACAATTATATTTGTGATATATTTTGGAGATTTGACAAAAAAGGTATTAAATTAAAAATCAAGACATGTATATTGTGTGTGTATATGATATAAAACTCACCTTGTGCTTACACTATGGCGCCATACAAATGATTTTTTTTAAAACCAAACATTCTTAAATGTTATTAAATTCATAATAATAAAATTGTATTTGATCGTTATGTTTTGTATAACAATTATTTTTATATTTAAACTCAATAGTCCCGTATGCTAAAGAAAAACAAGAAAAAAAAATCATCAAGAAAAAAATATAAACCTACCTATCGGGTGTCATAGTGTGTGCACCAGGTGTATTTCATATATATATATATATATAGTCAAACTCATATAAGGTCAATGTTGATAGTTTTAGAATAAGGACTTAATTTTTCAGCTTTTGAATCGCTTCAATTGATGAGATTAAAAAACATATTTATAGTTAATTAAATCGTAATATGGTTCGTTTTTTTCAAATAGAAATTTAGAATGTCGATAAATATATATTTGATCACTGATTAAATTTTAAATTTACATTTAATGTGATTCAAAAGTTCATCGGACCTTGATTCTTGACTTTCTCTCTAAAAATAATAATAGTAATTATTATTATTATTTTCAAAATCCTAATGTGGGAATAGGTTGAATAAATTTTGCATTTATTCACCTGGAGCTGCTTCTTTGATTATCATAGAATAAGAGGAGCCGTCTTAGGAAATGACTTAACTTAAAAAGACAGATGCCGCCGCAGCGAGGCGAGGGAGTAATTTGTCTTGTCTTACGAGAATGAAATGACGCCCCAGCTCAACTCGAGACCAAGACTCCTTACAACTCGCACCAATAGCGGCATTGAGCGGCCGGAGATTGATTGAAAGGGCACAGAAAAGACAATTAAAAAATTCCACCGAATAACCAAAATTTTCTTCATTAAATCAAAAGTCATTTCTTAAGCAGTACGAATGTTTAAAAAAAAAATATACATATATATATATATATAAATAGAGAGTTTAGCATATAAATTATGATGCGGTTTGAATTGGTTCACTTAGACAAATATTATGAAGGAGTGAAAAAGAAATTTCGGCATGAAAGGAAGTAGTATGGCACTAGTGATGATGATGATGATGGTTGCTGTTATGCCATTTTCTTCTTCTTCACTTTCTTCTTTTTCCTCTGTTTCTTCTATGCAGCTCCATCTCCAGAATATAAGAGAATCAATTGCAGCTCGTGTTCGTCAGATATCTCATGAACTTCATATAATTTCATTCTGCGAAGCAGAGGTTTTTCTTAAATGTATGGGTTTGAAGGGATTAGAGCATGACAAATGTTATGAAACAAAGATCCAAGAATGCTTTAAGAAAGCCAATTTAAGAGTTGATCACCAATGTTTAAGCCATTAAGAGGTGGTAGATCATATGTGTTACATGAGATTTTTTTTTTTTTTTTTTTTTTTTTTTTTTTTTGGTGGAGTTGCCGATGTTTAAACTTAGATATTCAAAAATTTTGGCCCTAATACTTTATTGAATTACCATTTTCTCCAAAAAGTTAAATCTTTAGAATTGATCATCTTACATTTTATATCACTTTAACAATATTATATACATCCTCTTCATTTTCCCTTTAGATTTTAATGCTTTGTGATGAGTACAATTACATAAGGGCATTCATGTAAATTTTTCAATTTATTTATTTAAAAAATAATAATTGAATAAAAAAATTGGTTTAAAATTAAGAAAAAAACAAGAAAATACTATAATAAAAGTCACCCAACTAAAAAAAGAAAATAGAAAAAAAGCACAGTGCATGTTTGTGCTAAAGAAAACAGAGTATTTTCAAGAATGGCCAAAAGGAACTTTTTAGATGGATTAGGCCACTAGCAATTAAACAGTAAAACTAAATAAAAAATATAGAAAAAGGATAATTAAGGAACTAGTATAGAAGTTCGTAGTAGTACTGTAGGGATTCGTGCACAAAATAATAGGTGTGGCTTTTCCTATGAGCCAAAGAGCACAAATTTCTTTCTGATACGCTACGTTTTGAGTTTAGCCCCCAAACCCCAAAATTTCAACTTTCTGTGAAACAATAGATTCGCTTGTCCCACAAGCAAAGCATCATATGCTTATCTTACCCAAAACTGTTATGCTTTCCAAGCTTAAGATAACATTATTGTTTTCAATTTTTTTCATAAAACACCAATAAGCTGACATTGGACCTGGATGATCACTACACCCTATAGCTAGAATTCTTCAAATATCATAACCATGATGATTATGGATTTCAGGTGAGAAGGACACGGATTAGCGAAAGAATGAATGAGGAAATTGCAAGATCTTTTCCCAGAGATGGACAAGGTAATTTTAGACTCTGTGGAACTGGAAGTTGTCAGTAAATTTTCTGTGTCGGCAGAATTTTCATGTTGTTTTTTTTTTTTTTTTTTTTTNCGGCAGAATTTTCATTTTTTTTTTTTTTTTTTTTTTTTCTTGACAGCAAGCAAACTCAGCAGATATGTTAGATTTGGCAGTTGAGTACATTAATTATCTTTCTTTCCTCAACTAAGAGTACTTTTTTTTCTTTTTCTTTTTTTTTTTCACTTTGTTGCAGACTACTCAATGATACAAAGTCCAAGTGCTCATGTTCAAGTACACATCACAAAAACAATATTCGAATCATTCTAAGTGATTATTTTTTCTGTACAGCCAAAAGAAAAAAGGAAACAAATAAAAAGAAAGAAGAAGAAGTAATAATGATTTTGAGATTTAGGAGAAGGATATTGTGGGTTTGGAAATCTTATAGGTGTTGTGATACTTATACATCCCAGTTTGGCTTGTTCCCTTTAGATTATTTTATGAAATTAATGAAAGAAAAAAAAAATTCTGTTATTTTCTAAAGTTGAATGTTTGAATTGAAATTTAAGCTATTAAAAAGTGAATTATTAATGTATAACAAAAGAACCATGTATACTAACTTTTTCTTTTTTCGTCTTTACAAAGATGAATGCAAACAAAATCATTTTGTACTGCATTTAGAAATGACCAATTGATTTTGGATACCCATAATCGAATATATATCCCACAGGTTTGATTGTTTTTATATTGAACAAATTAGTCTTATATCCAATAGAAGAAGTGATATATATATACAAGATCTTAGTAAAAGTATTAACCGAGACAATTGCTCAACATGAACATGGAGGGATCAGTTTTCTATTTCCGTTTGTTTGTGGGCATGTTAATTAAGGGGGAAAAAAAGAGAAAAAGAAAAAGAAAAGAGATATGTATTGTGTGGAAAATTAGTTTTCTGAAGAAGTGCTTGTTTATTCTTTCTAAAAATTGATCAATTTTGACAATTAAATTTGTGACATATTTTGGAGCTTTGATAAGAACGGTATCAAATTAAATATTAAAACAATGAAAATACGGGTAAATAAAATCAAGCCATGTATAATATATATAAGGATATATTTATTTTAAAAATACAGATAAAAACATGTTATAAAAAATGAACTTAATATGGACAGTTGGATTGAAAATAATAGTTTATATGATTTTAAAAAATTAATTAGAAACATTTAATTTTATTTTATTTTTTAAATTAAAATTTTAATAAAGGAGAGTAAAGTCTGGTAACTATTTAAAACCATCTTAAACGTTGATTTCAATCAAATAATCCATATTAAGCCAACATTTTATAATATATTTTTATTTTAAACAATAAAGATATCTTGATGGTAGAAAATTTATATATATATATATATATATATATATATATATACACATATAAAGTTTAGATCTAGTGGCTACATATCCCAAATGATTATTTGACACAAAAAAAAAAAAAAAAAAAAAANTTAAAATTACACATAATAAATAAGTTCAGTAGGTAATTCATTTTTCAACTTTTGAATCGCTTAAAATGACGATATTAAAAAATACATTAATGGTTTACTGGGTCCCAATATAGTTCACTTTCTCCAAATATGATTTTAAATTTGATTACTAATTAAATTTTAAATTTTGGCATTTGATGTAATCCAAAAGCTAATAAAAAAAAATATAATTGTGATTTTGTTAGAGAAAAATATAAAAAATAATTGATGACCCACTTTTTAACCGCTTAAACTTAAAAAAATAATAATAATTTAACAGATCCAATGGTTAATAACAAAATAAATAATTATAAAGCAGGACTATATATATATATATATAATTTTTCTCTCAGAATTCCGCATGAAATTAGTGTTGCAAGCTTCACTCATGGCTAATTTTATATCACCAATTGTAGCCATTAGTGATACTTTTTGGACAATCTCTAATTTTATATTCGAGATGAAAGAATAACTATAAACAAATAATGATTTAGTGGGCTACTTATTCTATATTATTATATTATATAGTGATGTGGACAAGAGTTTTGTTATTTGTCACCATTGATAATGATCACCAGTGGGACCACAATTTGTGTGATAAATTTTAATAGGGAACATTTAATTTAGTTTAATTTAATTTTTAATAGTAAAACTCTAATAAAGGAAAGTGAACACTTTAAAGATATATAACTATTTAAAATGTCACATTGCATGTAGGTCCTACTGGTAATCCATAACGGTTGATGAAAATATGAACTTTTGTGGCACATCATTATCTAGTATAATAACATGGATTAAATAGCCCACTAAATCATTTTGTATAACTATATATATTTATACATATATATACAATCAGTCTATACTTGATAATAGTTATGTTAAAGTATGAAATTCAATGGTTGAGATTAAACGATAAATCAAAGACAAGTGGTTTAGATAATTAAAAATTTGATAATTTAGGGTCTGTTTGTTAACGCATTCAGTTTTATTTTTGTTTTTAGCTTTTGTTTATTGTTTATGGTTTATGTTTTTGCTAAAAGGAAATAAATGAAAATTAACAACCTTTTTTTTTATTTATGAAAAAAAAAATTATTTTTGATAACCATTTTTTGTTTTTATTTTTTATTTTTATTAACTTTTGTATTTTTTAAAAAATTTACAAATAAATTTAAATAAATCCATATTCGATTAATGTCGAACACCGAATCTTGGCCATTTAAGGATTCCGAATCCATATGGTCTAGGGTTTTGGCCCAACTAGGTAGTCCCTATTTCTAGCCCTGACTAGGTTATCCCGGGTACTAGCCCTAAGTTGGTGGTCCCGAGTTTCGGCCCTGACGAAGTGGTCCTTGATTTCGGCCCAGACCGAGCGGTCCTGGGTGGTGGCCCGACTAGGCAGTCTCGGGTTCCGGTTCAGATCGGATTGTCCTGGATACTGGCCTGACTGGGCGATCCCGGGTTTTGGCCTAGACCAGGCGGTCTCGGGTTTCTCTCCGACTAGACGGTTTCAGGTACTAAGCCTTGATCGTGCTGTCTCGGGTTTCGGCCTCTACCAGGTGATCCCAGGTGCCAACCCCAACTACGCGATCTCGAGCTTTGGCCCTAACTAGGCAATCGTGGGCTCTGGCCTTGACCAGGTAATCCTAGGCGCCGACCCTGACCGGGTGGTCTCAGGTTCTGGTCCTGTTCAAGCAATTCATGGTCTCGGCCATATTTGGACTGTGTCAGTATGGGCGGTCTCAAGTTCAAGCCTTGTTTAAATTGTATTGTATCTTGGCATTTTCAAAAAAAAAATTGAAAATGAAAATGAATTTTTTAACTTTTTTTTCTTTTAAAAAAAAAGTGAAAATAATTTTTATTTTTAAAAAATTTAAAACGGTTATCAAATACATTTTTATTTTTTTCAAAAATAAATAAATAAAATAGATTATCAAATGAAACCTTAATTATCCACTTATTTTCTATTTTATTATTTTATCTCAACCACTAAATTTCATATCTCAATATATATATATATATATATATATATATATATAACAATTATGTTATCTAGAAAATTACTTTCCAAATCGTAATGTAGGAATAGGCTGAATTTTATATTTATTCACTCCAAAAGAGACAATTAAATTTACTTCATTAAATTAATCAAAAGTCATTTCTTAAGCTGTACGTTGCCCCTTCATTAAAGCATAAAACACATTTATTAATATATAAGCATAAATGTTTTCCCAAAAAAAAAATATATATATATATATATATATATCAATAAAATATTCTTAAATAATAGAGTGTGTCATATGATTTAAACTATGGTGCAGTTTGCTTTAATTGGACATTCACTTGGATAAATATTAGGAAAGAGACAAAAATAAATTTTGGCATGAAAGGAAGTAGTATCACACAAGTGACGACGACGACGATGATGATGGTTGTTGTTATGCCATTTTTTTCTTCTTCTTCTGTTTCTTCTATGCAACTCCATATCCAGAATAGACGATGATGATGATGGTTGTTGTTATGCCATTTTCTTCTTCTTCTGTTTCTTCTATGCAGCTCCATCTCCAGAATATAAGAGAATCAATTGCAGCTCGTATTCGTCAAATATCTCATGAATTTGATATAATTTCAGTCTGCAAAGCAGAGGCTTTTGTTAATTGTATGGGTTTTAAGGGATTAGAGTATGACAAATGTTTTGAAACAAAGGTCCAAGAATGCTTTAAGAAAGCCATTTAAGATTTGATCATCAATGCTTAAGCCATTAGGAGGTGATGGATCATTTATTACATTTGTTTGTTTTTTTCTTTTTCTTTTTCTTTTTCTTTTTTTGGATGTAATTGTTAAGATATAAACTACTTCTCTCTGCAAAATAAGCATTTTATGGTGGATATATAATTAACAATAACTTACCTTTTAACAAATAATATAAAATAATTATATCAATTGATCTGTGCTTAAATTATATGAACATTTCTTCGAAAGGACAATGATGATATCCTTTATTTTCTTATAATATATAAAAATGCATTGGTATTACATTTATCTTGCCCAACGAGAAGGACTAGTAAATTACCAAATGGAGTGTAATTCAAGGACCATTTATGCTAAAACCCAAAAATATTGTTTTTTTTTTGGTACATACTATCAAAATGTAATAATGATTGTGAGATTTATTAATTAGGACCCGTAGGGTTTTGTGGCTTTGGAAATCTTTACATCTGTGGTACACGTAAATCCAATTAGGTAGCTTTGCACCAGTGCTCCTTTAGAAAAGTAAAAAAAATTTCTAGTATTTTCTAAAGTTGAATATATGATATATATATATATATATATTTGATTATTTTAAATGCATTACATGAAAAACAATTCCTACCATTTTGAGTTGCATTTATAAATAACTAAATGGAATATTATCATTAGGGGTTGAGATACTAAACTACACTACAACAACCAACTTAATTAATTTATCAACTTAATTTCAAGTGATATAAAAAATCTTTTAATGACATGACCATCTCTAGGATCCTTTCAGAACTTCTAGAGTGGCTCTATTTTACGAAAGTTCTATCAGAATTTATACAGAAAATCCAATAGAACTTTCCTTTAGATCTGGACCAATAACAAAATATATTGGTTACTTTTGTTTGGCAGGATCGGATATAGCTGGCAGGATTTGATCGGATTGGATATAGTAGGATCATATTTCTCAAATTCTGTCATGTGTTTGGTATAGTCTCGGATTAAATGATCAGATTGGATATACTGTATTTGGTACAGTCTCAGACTGGATTGTATTACAATTTAATAATATTTTTTATAATTTATAGGTTATATTATAAAACGTAATTTGCAAAAATAAAATTAAAAAAATCACCTCTATTTTTGGCTATTATTAATCTCTCCACAGTTTTCATATTAATTATTTCTTGAGTAAAATGTATAGTTATAAATTAGATAGATTGCATTAAATTCCTCTATTGAATGATTGTTAAACATGCCTCTTTATTTATTGGAAATTACATAGATTTCTAGGATTTCGCTTTTGCTTTCATTGTTGGTTGGAAAGTCATCCATCCTATATGCAATTTATTTATTTTTTTCCTAAAAAATTTCATTTGCAAATTATTTATTTCTTTGTTATTTCTTTTGGTGAATTCTTCCTTTGTCATTTCAACTATCAAGACTGCCTTGCAAATTTTTAGTTAATTGTAGTCAATCCACAACTCAAACATATACCAGATACTTAACAACAATAACAGTTCTCACAAAAAAATTAATATTATATATATCCGGATACTAAAACCAATCAAAGTATATATATACATATATAAACAACTACGAAGGGATATTTTAGGTGTTTTTTCTAAGCTGTAATTCTCTTTCTGTAGAGGTTTGTTGTTTTATTCACCCAAAGAAAAATGCACTTGTTTCTGTCAACTTTCATATATAAAATTTGTCAACTATGAATCCCTTCTCTCCATCTTCTCACAGAGCCTTTGAGTTTCCTACAACAGTACTCTGTCTTGGCACCTGATAAGCGATAAACACTCTAATAATTAGGACTCAATCCCTCACTTGCACAATACAGTTAAAATTGCCAAAAATTACGTTAGTTGACAATAAGCTAGATACAATAAATCAGCTTTCCAGTACAGCAGCCAATCACAGAACAAAATATATATAACCACTTCATTACCATTACCAAATCCAATTATGATTTTTATTAATCATTTCTATTTACCACAATAATCAAAAAATGAAGCCACTTCACCATTATAACCAAACCCAACGATGATTTTTATTCACCATTCCTAATTACCACACAATTCAAACAATGAATCCCAAAACAAAGAGGTCAACAAAAGGAAGCACTATAAAACCCGAAGTTCAAACTCCCATTTCCATTTTCCTTCATTTGCCCATCAACCAAACAGAGTATTTATGAAAGTAAAAACCCACAAAAATACACATCACCAACAATAAAGCTTTCAGGAAAATTTTTCATATGCAGCTATATATTCATAGAAATCTAAAAGAAAAGTTGCTCTCTTTCTCTCTCTCTCTCTCTCTCTCTCCCCCTATGGGAGGAATGTAAACCAAACCATCTCAAAACCAGAAAATTCTCCACTTGAGCATTGATCTGAACAAAAATTCTTAACCCAAATGAAAATCAAGTAATCTGCTTTGCTTGAAACGATCAACTAACAGGAATAATGGAGAAAACTCAAAAGGGGTTACTAGTACGGCATATTTTTTTTTCCCTTCTTTTAATTCTCTGTTTTCTGTTTTTTCTTGTTGTGGTTGAAACTTGAAACTTTGATAAAAGGAAGAGAAGAAAAAAGAAATGGAGGAAATGGAGGAAATGGAGAAGTGGGTTTGGTGGTGTTGCGGTTTGCGGTTTGCGGTCTCTCTCTCTCTCTTTCTCTTTTCTCTCCCATGTTTATTTTATTTTTTTTAAAAACAAGAATTTATAAATAGCAGCAAAATTACATGATAACATCCAAAATTATCAGAAAATACAACCTTAATCATACGAAAATCAGAGAAAAAATTATCAAGAACCAAGTAAAAATACCAGCAGCCTCAAACCCAAAAGACACATTTGTTAATAAAATTAGCTGAAACCCAGAGGAAGATCAGAGAGTAGAAGTGATGGTAGAAGGGAAAGAGGGGTTGTTGCTTACAGTGTTGAAGAGCCAATAGAGCTTGTGCTTTGTTGAGAGGCAGCTGACGAAAGAGACACGACTCCAACGGCGAAACGGCAGGGGAGTAGGAAACGACAGGGGAGCAGGGTTACCAAAGGATCGTCGCCGATCTGTTGGAAGAAGAGGGAAGCTCTGTGAAGGTTGCGCGTCGGTTGGAAACACGGGCACAGCTTGGTCGAAAGAAGCAATCCCATTCTGCTTGATCTATACGGGGTCTTTCGGTAGGATTCACAATAGGCATAAGTGGGAGAACAGGATATAGGAAACGGATTGGCTAATCCGAGTCCCCAGCCAGGCCAAACAACGTATAAAAGAGAGGACCAGATTTGAAAGCCAGTCATGTTCCCTTATCCGAGAAAACAAACGGGGCCATTAGGGTCACATACCCATATATAGTTCAAAGATGGTACAAGACTAAGAACATCGTCAGAGAATATCTAAGAATACAAATGATCATATGACAGCAGAAGAAAATATCCAAAATAACATACATATAAAAATATATCAAAAAGAAATTTAAATTACACGGGGAATGAAATGTTATAATAATGATGTGGAATGTACATAATCAAGTGGATTCATTTACTTGATTTTGATGTTTCTAATAATTGAATTGGACACATTGTTTAAATTATAGTAATGAGGTTCATTGAAATCATTATCTCTTTATTATTTGATGGGCCTATTAGACCAAAAAAACTGATATTTCTTTCTCAGCGGAACCCTTTTAGAATTTGGACTGATCTCTATTTTTATATATTATTATTATTTATATTATTATTTTGTGTGGGTTATAAATATGAAATGAGGACAATTGTTTTAAACATACGAATTATTTTTAGAGTAATGCTACAGTCACAACCTATTCTACCAACTTGTATACCATCATGAGTTAAAATCTGAAACTTAAATAGCCACATGGCCCTCATCATGTCAGATTTTAACTCATGGTGGCATACAAGTTGATAGAATAGGTTGTGCCTGTAGCATTACTCTTATTTTTAACCTAATGAAAAAGAGCAGAGGGTTGAGAGGGTTGGTTTCATAGTGGATCTATCACATGTTTATGTTTTGTAGGCTAGAATATCAATTGGAAATCAATGGCAGACTATAGTGAATGGTATATTGAATAACATGATATTAATTTATCCGTTGCATTTATGTATATTATCTCATAATATACTTATTTAATTTCAACAATGGTATCTTCATGTGTATTCAATTGGCCGTATATATATATATTTTATTTTTTAGATTGTTAAACCGATTGTGTTTTCGATAATAAATAATTGTTGAATCGAAAATATTTTGATTGAATCTTATGGCTGCTATTGCTAATTGACGTTTTATGATTGGATTGATAGCCTAAAATTAAGTTAATTTCATTTTTATATTGATTAGCAATTTTTTTGGAATCGATCAGAATAGCTATCGTGTTCTTCGGGTTATGTTGTGAAAATATGTGAATTTGTATAATTTGTTGTTTTAATTGAAATTGTTTTTTGGGTTTCGTTGTACGATGGATCTTGAGCATGTTTGATAGCTTTAATTATTTTTCCAATCAGTAAGATTGAGATATAAGAAAATTTTGTATTTTATTTTTTCTTTAATGGCCGAATATGATTTCTCTTATGGGTTTATATTTTTCGGCAATAATTGGTTAAATTGATACCAAATTATGATTGGAAATTGAATTAGGATCAAAACCCCGCAAATGGCTTCGAAAACGAAGGCCGAACTAGTTAAATAAACAATCAGGTTGTGAAGCGGGTCGAGGTACCCGTGGGTATGCTAAACGGGTCAAGTTCGACTCGTCTGGTGAGGAAGAATGATGACATTAGCATATGGGTTTTCTGACGTCATCGAACAGGTTTGCTGATGTCAGCGGTTGGGTTGCTAACGTCATCATAAGGTTTTTTTTTTTTTTTTAATTTTACCTTATGGTTTTAAATGGCCAAAAATATTTTTTTTCCAACTTAATTTATTTGTTAAAAATGGCTTTTATTATTTTACTTTATTGATGATATTGTCATTTTCTATGGTTTTATGTTTAAATTTTGACATAGTAGTGCGGAATGTTCAATTTTTTACTTGTCATAACGTTATATCCAAACTATGAAAATTGTCATATATATTTTTATACAAAATTATATTTTTGTGGGCAAAATATTTTTCTCAATTTATTTTATTTTATTAAAATCGTCTTTTGTAAAGGTAATTTTAATTGCTTGCCTTTGATTGGATTTTGTGTCAAATTTTTGACATAGTTTTAAAGAATGATCAAATTCTTACCCTTCGCCAGATTTGTCATGTCTAAACTATGAAATTGTCATGAGATTTAATACTTATTTTATGAAATTTGTTTTGTCCATATCATAAAATTGTTAAAATATTTTTTTATTATTAAAAAAATTTGTATAGTGGTATACGATGTTAAGTACTTGCCTGTCGTGAGAATTAGCTCGTCTATATCATGAAATTGTCAATATAGTAATGTTTAAATAAATTTGACATAGTGGTCTAGGATGTTTAAGTTATTGCCTATCTTTAGACTTAGCTTACCTATATCATAAAATTGTCAATGTATTTTTCTCGCAAATGAATTGATACTAAGGCTCATACGGGTACTTAAGTCATCATGTTGGTAGCTTAATTACTTAGTAGGATGCTTAAATTGATAAAGGAAGTTAGTTAAATGTCATGAACTGCAGATTCTTGTTTACCCTGTCGGTAACTGATTCAATGCATTTAGTTGTGATGTTTAATTAATTGTTCTTACCCGTGTATGGTTTTCCTTTGTGCTCAGAGAGCCCTAGCGATTTATTTTGTTTAAATATAAATATATTAGAGGTTGGGAAATGAGCTAATGCATGATCTTATTGAGATATGCATGTTGTTGATATTTGTCATTTCCGCAACTGTGAGCATTCCAAAAATACTCTGCCTATATTTGCCATGATTGTTTAATGAGGTTTGTGGTGATATATAAGACTCTGTTGAATTTGATTTTAGTTGAAGTTGATTTAAGCTTAGAGAATAATTCCACCGAAGAAGGTTGTTAATCAAACTACTGCAAGGCTAGAAAGTTGTGTGAAGATTGAGATTGTTTAAACAACTGCTTAGTGATGATATTTGAGCATTAAATGAATGGATACGTGTTAAAGAGTTCTTGAAGTTTTCAGTGCCTATAAATTTTTATGAAAACTAATATAATTAAGTTCGCCAAGTTCTTCATAAATGGTAAGCATTGTTGCTAAATTGATGTTCTCTTCTATGTGAAATAAAGTTGGTAATGTGTGGATATTTTGATTCGGAGTTGAATCAAGTTACAATACTCAACGAGTTGAGTGTTTTTTATATATTAAAAGATCGTGATATTGGTAATAGGAGGCAAAGCATAATGTTTTGATGAACATTTTAACAAGCTCGAAGAGACCAATCAACCTGAGTGAATGTCAATATTTATGGATGATGGATGAAGTTTCTTATATACTGTTGATCATGTTAGTTGACTTCTATTTCATTTTGAATATAAATTATTATAGTTTTTCATCTTGGTATTAAAGTAGTATTTTTTGGATTAAGAAATTATTTTGATTGGATAAGTATCTTCATGAGGTATTTTATATACAGTTGAATTGTACGATGTTGTAGTTATTATTATTACTCTTAAGTATGAGATAATTGAGGATGATTCTTCTATGCTGTGAAGTATCTGAGTCATATTTTTTTTTTGGAAAAGAGATTGAATAATTAGTAATATATGGTACATTACTAGTATTGGTATTTAACATATTTTTATTGATGTTAAGTTAAGAGATGTAAATTATTGCTGAAGTTGGAAAGAGAAATTTGGTATGTGGAGATATTTTGTTTTAAATTGCATAGATAATTGTGGAATTTTTCGTTCTATCATTTTTGAGATGACAAATTAAAACTTCAAAGAAATAAGAGAAGATAAAAGCTATAAAGTCTGACAAAGATGATGATTACTATGTAATATTTGATGAGATTGAAATGAACTTTAGGCCGTCTGAAAGGTTTTTCAGGAATGTGGTAATAACATATTGTATATAATGCTAGAGATGAGAAGTCTTATACTTTTGGATACAGTGCAATATATACTGAAATATTTACTTAAATTATCTTGTGGGTGAGGTTTAAGGGATTCAACATATAAAATGAAGTCAAATGAGAAGCCTAGTTCGCTTTTTGTGTATAAGGTTGTGAATGTTTGGATAAAACCTATAATTTTTTGATCAAGATATTGGATCTTAAGACCATTGGTGGAAATTTATTAGATCTAAGTGTTACATATATGTTATTTATAATCTCATACTTTCAGTATTGTTGAGTTAGACAAAGTTAGAAATATTAGCATTGTTGAGTTAAACAAAGTTGGATTTATTTGAAGATGATGTTGGCACTAATATTGGTCAAGGACCAAGAGATGTTGAGTTTTGAAAATGGGAGTATGTTCGTTCAGTAAGGATGAATCCATTGATGAAGAACGTAGAGTTCAGAATATGTATTTGGTAAGGATGTACTTTTAAAAGGCTCATAAAAGATTCACATGCATATTATATATGATGATTATGTAATTTTGCAAAATATGAATTTTGATATGAGTGATTAATTGGATTGAACAATTATTGGGAAGCAATAAGTATTTTGCAATCTGATTTTTTGAATTAGATGCGATGATTGATAATGTGACATTTATGGTACATAATATAGTTGACAGTATAATGCAAACTTGTTGGATATCTATGTTTAAAACTGAGATTTATGGCCAAAGATTTAGCCAAGAGAAGGAGATGCATCTGATGAATATCACAACTGCATTTTTAAATGGATATCTATGTGAAGACATTTGAATGGTACAACAAGTTGATTTCCGAGAGGTATAGAATGAATATTTTCTTTGTGTGCTCAATAAGTAAATTTATGGATTGAGCAAGCCTTGATATAGTTGTATATCTATGTTTGAAGATGACGCCATAATTATTTATTGAAAAATGTTATAGAGGGTCAGTGGGAGTAACCTTATATTTATGGTTTGTATGTGATGACATACTAGTTGCATACAATAATTCTGACATGGATTAGTGGGAGCAGTTTTATGTTTATATTTCAGTGTGTTTGGTGTTATACTGTTTATGTCCAATAATTCTGACCTATTTATGGAGAAATATTGAATGTTATTTAGCCAATGTTTGGATATGGAAGTTTTTGGTAAGACATTATATGTTATTTGGATATAAAGATTTTCAAAATACGACTAATTATTCTCATGATAAAGTTTCGGTGGTGAAAAGTGGCCAATTTTCTAAAGATATTTTTCCAATGATGGAAAAGAAAAGATATTAAATGGAAAATAGTTTCAAATATTGCATACGTTGTTATTACTGTGAGTCTGTTGTACTTAAGTGTGCACATAATTTGATATTTTTATGCTATAAGTGTGCTTGGTAGATATTTGAGTAATCCCAGTCTTTGTGTAAATAAGCGCACCAAAAACTATTTTCCAAAAACTAAGCAGTCAAGAATGTATTGAGATATCTTCATTTTTAAAAGATTATATGTTGACAAATCAGCGCACCAACTCACTTGATATGGTTGGCAATTGTGATGCTGATTATATTGGATCGTGGATGATATGAGTTCCATTACTGGGTATATTTTATTATGGCATGAGGAGCTTTGTCTTGGAAAGTTTTCAAGTAGATTGTTGTAGCATCTTTAGTTGTAGAGGCAGAGTATATATTGCGTGTATTGAGGCAATCGTTGAGACGATTTGATTGCGGAATTTTGTGTATGCTCTAGGAGTTGTTAACTCCATTGTAAGACTAATAAAGATGTATTGTGATAATTCCGTAGGAGTAACTTTCTCCAATAATATTAAGAGTGCATCTAGAGTCAAATACATCGATGTAAATTATATATATAAAGTGAAGGAGAAAGTGGTAAAGACTTCAATTTTAATGTACACACGTGAATTTATAACATGTTTGGTTAGTTTGCCTGCATGCATCATTCAGAAGCATGTATCCCATATGGGAGTATTGAGCAGTTGAGACTGCATTAGATTAGTGGGAGTATTGTAATCTGCATTGTTGAACATGTTGTTGGTTATATAGTATTGCATTGTTGAGCAATATATGCATGGAAGTGAATCATTATTATATATGAATGTGTGCACACATATGGTAAGTTGGCTCCTTGAAATGGAACTGTTTGAGATGTTTGATCTCTGTAAATGTAGTTGTTTAATACACTAGTGTTGTTGTAAATCTCTGGTACCTAGACTGTGTATATTGTTGTGTCCTGTCTATACATTGTATGTATAGTTGAAATGTTGATGGTTATTGTTTGAAATTTACTTATATTGAATCTCTAGGATCTAGGTTATGTATATTGTTGTACCCTGTAAGTATGCTATATGCTTAACTGAAATGATCATTTGTGTATGAGATTCTGCGGTAAATGAGTATTGGTTTATAGTTGATGATTATGCCGTCCAAGTGTGAGATTGTTAGAATAATTATGTGGATTGAGCATAATCAAGTGGATTCACTTACTAGGCTTTGATGTTTCCAATAATGAAATTAGACACATTATTTAAATTAGTAATGAAGCCCATTGAAATCGCTCTCTCTTTATTCTTTGGTGGGCTCATTAGACCAAAAGAATATGATGTTTCTTCTTAGTGGAACCCTATTAGAATTTGGACTGATATCTATTTTTATATATTATTATTATTTATATTATTATTTTGTGTGGGTTATAAGTATGAGATGAAGACCATTGTTTTAAATATACATATTATTTTTAACCTAATGAGAAAGAGCAGAGAGTTGAAAATGATGGTTTCATAGTGGTTTCTATAACATATTTATTGTTTTGTAGGCTCAATACAATTGAGAATCAATGGCAGACTATGGTGAACAGTATATTAATACGTGCTATTGAATGACATAAAATTTAAATAAGATAATAATTTATCCGCTGTATTTATATATATTATCTCATAATATATTTATTTAATTTCAACAGATTTTACCACAAAACTATGGAATGAAAGAGTCTTGCTAAAGTCCCAGTGGATATCAGATTTTTGTTTAAACTTTGAATCCTAGTGTCCCAAATTACTGTTTGTTTGGCCATTAATATGCATTTGAATCTTNTGTCCCAAATTACTGTTTGTTTGGCCATTAATATGCATTTGAATCTTTCATTTCCGAAATTTAAAAAAAATATAAAATACTTTGGTTCTTATCTAAATAATGTCTATTAATTTTTTTTAGGTAATATAACTTCTCCTAATGTTAAATATTAAATTAATTATCCAAAAGCAAACATGATGTATTAAAATTTTGTTATTTAAGTAGACATCTATAATAATAATAATAATGTTCAGATGATTTTCTTAATATTTTAAATTCAAAATAATTATATTTTATTATTATGAACCATTAAATTATATATATTTGAGATTATATATAATTTAACGATTCTATATAATTAAGCTTTAAAATTTTTTAAAAAGTTAAAAGAAATTTACTTAACTAAACTGTAAATTTTAACACATGCTTACCCTATATATTTTTTAAAGTTTGTATTTATATATTTTAATAATAAAAAATTTAACTAATTAAATTTAAAAGAATAAATTTTAACACAAATATAATATAACATAATACGAATACTGAATTAAAATTAACAAAGTTAAAATTTACAGTTAAAATTTATATATTTTAACATAAAATTTAAATAAATAAATATTCACTTATTATCTGATAATAGTATGTAAAACACGTGAAATACGCATAGAAGCAGCAGATAGCGAAAGCTCAGTCACCTACTGACCTACACAGTAACACATATATATGTCTTTTTATTTGGGTAGAAATCCTCCGCGCAGTCATCCGGTCCAATCGACACGTGAACTACACAAATAAAACTCAAAAACTCCTGGAAATTGAAATCCGGTCCTAATCTCCGAAATACGAGGCCTCAATAAAAATAAATAAACTCTAGATTCTCAGAATATTTTCCTTCTTTATATTAATTATAGTCAAATAGACAAAAATAAAATATAAAACTAAATTAACTAAGAGAAAATTACATTATAAGTATCTGAATTATGATACGTGTTACAAATAAGTATTCGAATTTATTTTTTTAGTTGAAATATATGAATTTGAAATTTGTAACACCGTTTTTTAGGCGTTAGTCTCACGTGCGCAGTATGTTTTGAACAGTGTCAAAAGTATCTTATGTCATTTTACTGCATTCTCTTTCAACTTCAACACATTTCGCTTCATCTCCTCGACTTTGGCCCAACTACAACATGATCGAGGCCGCTATCGACTGTCTCAGTGGCTCACGAGATGGCTTACAGGATCTTGAGCTTTGGCGTTTTGTTTCTATGGGTGATAAGACTGCTACCGAAGATATTCAGCGAGGATTTTGATGGAGAGTTTTTTGTTTTTAAAGAGGGGTTTAAGGAAAAGGCCGGAGAAAGAGGTAGAATGGTGAAATGACGCCTGCAAAAGAGAGTTTTGGCGCATTCGTCGATGTCTTGTTTTGTGTCTCGCTACGGTTGAAACTTTTCCATGGAAGCGATGGCTTTTGGAATTCTGATGATGGCTTTTTTGGCAATGGAGAGACCAAGTAACCAACACAAACTTTTTGGTGGAGGAGTTTAAGGTGGGGCTAACACTTTGTAGAGGAGAGGTGGAGAACATATTGGTTGGGCCAAAGCTGGAGGAAATAAAGCAGAATGCATTGAAATTGAAAAAGAATGCAGTAAAATGACCTAATATATTTTTGACCCTGTTTAAAACGTGCTGCTCATGCGAAGCTAACCCCAAAAAATGAAACGAAAACGGATTCAAATATGAACAGTGTTACTGATTTTAAATTCAGATATTTTAACGCTAAAAAAAAAATTTGGGTGTAATACGCGTCATGCACCCGCAGCGTAAATTTCCCATTAATTAATTAAGAAAACAGAAAGTCAGAAAAGATGCTCAAAACTTGCGCGATCTTGATCAACACATTTTCTCAGTAGGTTTTTACTTGCTTGTCTTTTTATTAGTCTCCGATCACTGTCTCTGTCTGTTTGGTTTCCAGGAAAAATGCACGCAAACCAGGTGCTTCTCGAAGAGCCTATGAGGATGGCTTCCATCTTGGAGCCTTCTAAGCCTGTATGTATCAAGTTTGCACAGTTTCTTCCAATTCCTAATGCTAGCTCTTCTTTTTTGTCTTTTTCTGTTTCTACTTTACTTTTTATTTTCCAGTGTGTTTGGTCCCTGAGAAAATGTTGGAAATCTAAGGAAATTAAAGACATATATAGAAGAGGAGATAATATGATTATCTGGATTGATCTTTAGTAGATCAGTGTGCTTTTTATGTGTGCCCGTATTTAGTAACTGTTGGTTGGTTGCTAAACAATTCAGCTAGTAAATGGAAGTTTTTTAGTTCTAAGAATTTCCAGTTTATGTTAGCCGTGTTAGACGGAGCTTCAGTGATATGGTAATTCAACATGGTTCCAGAACTCAAAATCTTAGAGACCTAGGTTCATGTCACAGTACCACCCATTTTAAAGAATTAATACATGTAAGAACCATAATGACAAGTCTATAAGCTTTTGGGATAAATGGTAAAGGTTTTAGAAAATGTGTAAAAGTTTTGTAGTCACTACTAGATTGTTTCTGTTACAAGTTTTGGTTCGTTTATTTGAATATGGATTCTTCATCTATATCTTTCGTGAAACTGAATCCATTTTTAGGATATCATTTTGAAAAATCTTTATATTTGATTTCATTAGGCCGCTAACTTGGTAGTTGACCATGGTTTTAAAGTTCTGGTATTTTTTTTTTTGGTTTGACTTTATTTTGTTATATTGGGTAATGAAAACCCAAATTTGAATGCGTGATCATTTCTGATATTTTGGATGGATCAACTCTGCAGACTTTCTTCCCAGCAATGACAAAGATTGTTGGTACACTTGGTCCAAAATCAAGATCTGTGGATATAATTTCTGATTGCCTGAAGGCAGGAATGTCTGGTACTGATGAGTGATGACATATTATAATTATTTTGATTACTCATTGTTTCAGAATTAATAGCTATGTTTTTCCTCATATCTATTGGGTAGCCAAGGAAAAGAACAATGTATATACTTTGCGTCTCATGTACATTCCTCTTTTGTTTTGTTTTATGTTTTTGTTTTAATAAAGATACAATAATTCCATCACTTAAATTAAACTATTGTTCAATTTGTGCTAGTTCAGTCTAGTGGAGGCACTAGTGTACTTGGGTTTCAGAATTCACATTTCTTTTATTCTTATTGATTTATTTTCTGCTCTTCATATTTTCTTTGAGAACAGACAATTTTGAAGAGAATGTTTGTTGGATTTTTTACTTTTTGTTAAATAACCTCTTGATTTTCTTTAAATTGTTCAGATTTAGATTTGTTTTCAGAAGAAATGAATATGTAAGGCTATTTTATTCACTGTAACTTTCTGATCTCTTGCCCCCCACTTTCAAATGTCAGTGGCTAGATTTGATTTTTCATGGGGTAATATTGAATTTCACCAAGAGACATTGGAAAATTTGAAGAAAGCAATCGAGAATACCCAAAAGCTATGTGCAGTAAGTTTACCAATCTTAAATGTAGTGCGCTTAGATACTTTGTGATTTTATTGTATGTTTCTTCTCTCACTCATGCTCATTACCTGTATGAAGTATGTTTTTGGTACATAATGAATTGGAAAGTTAGTGTTGCTTGCTTATAACATATTAAGCCTGTTTAATTACAAATATAAACTTCCAAATTCTTTATTTCTTTTTTTAATACTTCCATCTTTCCAGGTTATGTTAGATACAGTGGGTCCAGAGTTGCAGGTAGTTAATAAAACTGAGCATCCCATTTCCCTTCAGGCAGAAACTATGGTTGTCCTTACACCAGATAAAGAAAAAGTGGCATCTTCAAATCTTTTACCCATAAACTTTAGCGGTCTATCAAAGGTTGTATTTATGTTGTTTATTTGACATTTCTGTTGAAATTTTCATTTCTTTCTTTTTATTTTCACTATTTTCTGTTGGAAAGGATGGAGTAGATGTTTTACACTTACTGAGCTTGGTAAACTAAAGAACAAGTTGTATCTTTATTGATGCTGTTGCACCGGCTGAAATCAAAAAGTTTCTGTTTGCAGGCAGTAAAGAAGGGAGACACTATATTTATTGGTAAATACCTTTTTACAGGAAGTGAAACTACATCTGTGTGGCTGGAGGTAAAAAGAACAGACTAAGTAGCGATGAAATGTCAATTATCAAGTTTATGTTTTAATAATTAATATCTATGCTTTACATGATGTCCAACTCAGTACATAAGCCAAGGCAGCATGCCAAATCAATTACTTCCCTAATCAGATGTATGAGCGTTTGTCACTTATTTAGAATAAGATAAGATAATAACTGTCACAGGGGAGGGTCTAACAATAAGCCACTTCAATGTCTCTATGATCAATTAAGTTTGTTTTTACACAAGCAAGATTAGGAATTTGATTAAACAAAAGAAATAGGTTCAGTTTTTCACAAAATTAGCAATACAAGTATTGAAAAAATAAGCTGGAAGCTTGATAACATACTTGTAGTCTTTCAAGCCATACTAAAAGGGCTCTACATGTTATATCTGAAGCTGGTTATCATCAGATTATATGGTGAGTGACTAGAGCAGATTCTGCTGGATCCTAATGCACATTATGAATGTGCATAAGACTCTTTTCCCCCTCTGTTTCCTGTTGGAAACTCTAACCTTACTTCCTGTAATTTGGCCACAAAGACCATATGTTCTAGTGTTTCCATCCCTATCCATTTTCTACTTCGGACTTTGTAGTAGCATTGTTTAGGTCTTGCCTCCTGGTTATGCTCCTTTGTAGTCGGTGTTTGGTTGCTGCTTGTGTATTTCTGTTGGTGGTTGGTTGCCGCTTCTCCCAAACTGCGGTTTTCTTCTTCTAAAAAAGTTTCGGTACTCAAACCAACCAACTGACGAAAGCTGTCCACTGACCGAACCAACTGGAAACTGACCGATCTTCCTCCTTACAAATCCTCAAAAAAAAGTTACAGTCCTCAAACCAACTGACCAATGAAAGCTGTCCACTGACCTAACCGACCAGTTTTGGTCAGTTACAAATCCTCAAAAAAAGTTTCGGTCTTCAAACCAACCACCGACGAAAGCTGTCCACTGACCGAACCAACCGGAAACCGACCGATGAACAGCCCTACTCCTTTACTCTTTTCCTCTTTATGCAATATTTTCTTGAAAATAAATAAAATTCTTCTTCTACTTTATGATGTTTTTCTTTTACAATGCAGGTAAGTGAAGTGAATGGTCAAGATGTGGTTTGTCTTATCAAGAACTCTGCTACTTTGGCTGGATCATTGTATACTTTGCATGTCTCTCAAATTCATATTGATCTTCCTACACTTACAGATCAAGATAAGGAGGTTAGTTTTCATATATGCATAAAATACTGTGTGACAAAAATCGAAATCATCTGCTAACATTTTGGTCAATATAATTATATGGTTCTCTAGACCCAGAAATGCTCGGAAAATGATTCTGAACTTTATCTGGAAACTTTTACTGAGAGAACATAGTGTTTATAATGACATTACTTGATTTTATGAACTTTGGATTCATTGTTCAACTGTCACTTCTAGTGTGGTCAATGGCCATAATTTGCTAATATCGATACGTTCAAATGGTTTGGCTCCTCTTGATTTTGTTCTGTTATGTTTTTTTTGTTTCGTTTTGTTTTGTGTTTCCGTTGTTTTATTTTTTGTTTTAATTTTTTTATTTCCTTTTGATAGGAAACATTACTTTATTGATAGAAAAGATTATTACAAATATTTAAGAGGATGAAAAATTCTTTTCCAACAGATTATATAATCCTCCTTTTGTCTTGATCTATGACTATGATGCTTATGTTCAACTAGTTCAACCATTACAATTTATTTAATCAACCATATCAACAAAATTGGTCTAATTTTCTACTCTAGGTTGTGCTAAAATGGCTCTCCTTAGTAATTTTTCGACATTTCAATAATGTTTCAGGTAATAACCACATGGGGTGTTAGAAACAATATAGACTTTCTCTCGTTGTCATGCACTCGGCATGCTGAAGATGTTCGCCATGTAAGGACTACTTTTAGTGAGAATTCTGATTTAGTTTATTCTTGTTACTGTAATAAATGGTTGGAAAGATTTTCTTCACCCCATCTTCATTCTTGCCTTATTTTTGTGTAATTAGCTCATATTCAAGTTTTGCTGCTCTGAGTTTTTCCTTTTCTGTTCTAATGCTCTCTGTTCTTGTTATTACACAGGCTCGTCAATTTCTTTCTAATTTGGGGAACCTCAACCAAACTCAAATTTTTGCAAAGATTGAAAATGTAGAGGTGAGTTGCATATTGTTGACACCATTTACCTTCTTTTACATATACCACCTAGATAAGTAGATAAAGTGCGCCTACTTAGTGCCATTCATGGAGGTCGCATCCTTTCTCAATATCGAGGTATATTGGCAACTATATGATATTTGCGTGGATATGATGAGATGTGGGTACCCGTCTCCCTTTAAGAAGACTAAAAGTTACCATATGAGTAATGATTTCAAGATGAGCTTTTGAAATGTCTTTTTTATAATATTAATTATTGTAGGGATTAATTCATTTTGATGAGATCTTGCAAGAAGCAGATGGTATCATCATCGCTCGTGGAAATTTGGGGATAGATCTCCCACCAGAAAAGGTCAGCTTTAACATCCTAAAGAGTAAATGCTCTTTATTGTTTAGTTTTTATTATATGAAGGTGTGTGATCCATGTACCGATGTATTGGACCAAGGTATTTGATAAGACGATTATCCATAACCAAGTGGTTAGTAAAACTAATTAATTTACTAACTAGTTAAAAGAATATCTTACATTGGTCAAACAAAACTGTTATAGTTTAGACTGTTAAATTAAAACAGTTATTTACTGTTAGATTAGACTCGTCTAAGGGCTATAGTTGTCAAACATTAGTCAAATACTTTACAAGGAACGGGCCCTTATATGAATATGTTGCTGGTTGTGATGTTCTAAAGAGGTTTAAGTCTGCAAATTGCATAGATAATCTGCACATTGGCATGCAGACAATTGGGAGTTATTCTAATTCACAATACAATGACTTGAGTGAGAATGGTGTTTTGTTCATATGTATCCAAGTAAGATGTTCAAATTTTGGGGCAAGTAAAAGTGAAAAGGAGATCTGTATGTTTGTTGCATCATCTTTACACAGCTTGATGGATCTAGACATCATACACATGCATAAAATTATTTCCTTGAAATATGGGATATAAAAAAGAAATAACTGTTAACATGA
The DNA here is from genome assembly GCA_003254975.1 of Ochetophila trinervis. Lineage (NCBI taxonomy): Eukaryota > Viridiplantae > Streptophyta > Magnoliopsida > Rosales > Rhamnaceae > Ochetophila > Ochetophila trinervis. The sequence goes on from QANX01006061.1 coordinate 175,706, forward strand.
AAGATTGAGCCCTTGTGATGTTAACCAAAAAACATATGATATTTATAGAGTAATAAGGATAAGAATTATCAGATATTCTTCAATGTGTATTTTGAAGATTGCCAAACAGGGGCAGCGTCTTTGTTTGGAGATTCCTTTTTAAGATCAGACTTGAAAGTGTTTTGCTTTTGTGATTGTTCTAGGTGTTTTTATTTCAAAAGGCTGCTATTTACCAGTGCAATGTGGCTGGAAAGCCAGCAGTGGTGACTCGTGTTGTGGACAGTATGACTGACAACCTAAGACCTACTCGTGCTGAAGCTACAGATGTTGCCAATGCTGTATTGGATGGTAATTTTTGGCGGTCTTATATGGTGTATTACTGTTTGTTACTTTGGTGAATGCCTTTGTTGATCGCTGATGTCTGTGTGTGTTGGCAGTGGTAACAGTCATCTTTGCACTGTGTTTGTTCAACTCTTGTTCAAATTTTTTTGCTAACATTGAAGTTTGAAATTGCATCTTATTACGAATGCCAATCACAAATCTCAGTCATTTATATTTTTTGTCTTCTCTTGGTTCAGGAAGTGATGCTATTCTTCTAGGGGCAGAGACCTTGAGGGGATTGTACCCTGTTGAGACCATTTCCACTGTTGGAAAGATTTGTGCTGAGGTACGCTTTCCATTTACTTTTCTTATTGAACCACTCGAGTCTTCTCACCATGACCATCTATATTTAATTATATAACTCTCTTATAAGGTTGGTTGATTCTATATTGTTGTCTGAGACTTGTCTCTGTATGACATGTCTGCAATTCTTAGATAAAGTGTTCAAGTTCCAGCTTCCTTCAAGACTATCTAAAGGTCTTTATGGATGCTCAACCTAATACTTGTGACAGGTTGTAAAGTCATGGATCATCTTAAAAAAACTATCAATTTTATTTATTTATTTCTTGAAATATGTTAAAGCAATTGAAGTCCCATTAATTTGAGATGGAAAAGCATTTAACATGGTTGTCAATGTGAGGACCATCTGCCATTCTAGAATTTTCATCTCTATTTGCATATTTCACTAATCAAAATGAATACATTAATATTTGATGATAGATGTTAGAGAAAATTATAAAAGAAATGTGACCTACCTCCCATCAGCTTAAGCTTTTGGGAGAAATGGTAATTCAACTTGGTATCAAAGCCAAAGGTCCAAGAGGTCTTAGGTTCAAAACTCAATAACTCCACCCAAAAGTCAAAAAACACATGTAAGGACCCAAAAAGAGCCCAAAAGAGGCGGGCCTACATGTCAGGGGTAGTGTTCAAGAAAATTATAAAAGAAATGATGACTCACCTCCCATCAACTTAAGCTTTTGGGAGAAGTGATAATACAACAATAGAGAGTTTAGTATTTTCGGAATGTTTAAAAAGTTCAAATTCTTATTGGATTTCTGCTATTTGATCATAAATGTAGGTATATTATACTAGTACTAATAACATCTCCCTCTCTCTCTCTGGGTTGTGTTCTAAAGTTTCTTTTAACTTATATCCTTTACTTACAGTATTTATGTAGCAATGTATTAGTATCGGCCATTTGTCATGCCATGCTTGACATGTAGTGCATGAGCACGTTTATATATCTTCAATATCACATGTTAAATGAAGTCATTTATCAAGGTTCTGTTTGCAGGCAGAGAAGGTTTTTAATCAGGATCTATATTTCAAGAAGACTGTCAAATATGTTGGCGAACCTATGACCCACTTGGAATCTATTGCCTCCTCTGCAGTACTTCCATCTCTTTAATTTTATTGCTTAATTGTATCATCGTATGAATTATTTGTGTACAAGAGTGGTAGTTGGCCAAGCATGTTATAAAGGTTCAGTTTCTTATTCTGAAATCATAATTATTTTCTATTATTGCAGGTACGTGCAGCAATCAAAGTGAAGGCCTCTATAATTATTTGCTTCACTTCATCTGGAAGAACTGCAAGGTTTTCCCTGTGTTATTGTTTGTTTGTATTATTATTATTATTCCTTTGTAGACAAATATGTTGGGTTCATATGCTCATAGTTGGAGTGTGTTGAAAAAGTGATCTCTTTTATTTCGGTTAACATTTTTTTCCATTCAAAGTGATTATAGATGATTCTCTTGCAACTTTAGTGCTTACATTGTTTAAATATGCACTGATACTGGTTTCCATCTGTTTTGGTGTTCTTGTAGGTTGATTGCAAAGTATAGGCCAACAATGCCTGTGATTTCTGTTGTCATCCCTCGAATAAAGACAAACCAACTCCGCTGGACTTTTTCTGGTGCTTTTGAGGTTGGTTGTTTAGTAGTGCACTCATACTTACATTCTTACCAGCAATGCTAACATTACCTTTCCATTTTGATCTCTAAACTAATGGCAAATGTCAATAGTTTACTTAAATAGTTAAGTTACAAGGTCAATTTATATGGACTTGTGGACGGATAATTTGGGATGATTAGAAATGAATGGCTGACCATTGTAGGAGGTGAACTTCATATTTGAATTTGTCAGTTTTGTAACTTTCAACTGATATGTCATTTTCGATTTAAATCAAAGACCTTCAGTATTGCTTGTTCATTTTCATGACTGTGTGACAGGCAAGGCAATCACTAGCAGTCAGAGGCCTTTTTCCCATGCTTGCTGATCCTCGACATCCAGTAAGAAGAATTATTATGTGTTATTTGAATTTCTTTTTCCACTCTATGTACCTCGAGGGTTGATGGTACTGTTTAATGAAATAGTAAACTCTTATTTATATTTTATTTTTTCCTTTAACTTGGAAATAGATTAGAAGTTCTGCTTGACACACAAGCACAAACGAATAGAATAGTAACCAATTTGTTTCATTGACTATATTCATGCATTTGCAGGCCGAATCTACAAATGGAACGAATGAATCCATCTTGAAAGTTGCTTTGGATCATGGGAAAGCCTCAGGTTTAATAAAGTCACATGACCGTGTCGTTGTTTGTCAGAAAGTTGGCGATGCATTTGTGGTGAAGATCATCGAGCTTGAAGATTAGACTTTATTTTGATCTTTTTTGAACATTTTCCAGCTTACTAGTTTCAAAATAAGCAATGGCATACAACATGCATAAGAGATCCTGACTTGGTTATCATTGTATGCTCTTTCAACTTGATTAGGTCAAAATCCAGCTCTGCCCTGTTTTTATATAAATATATCCTCCTGCTTTACCTGAAGGACTTTGTAACTCTTAACTAGTTTCTGTCTATGCTAACAGAAACCAAATCAAGACTGTGACTTTAAAATTGAGTATTTTGATTTTAGCCAATATCAGGTTCAGGCATATATTTGAATTGATTCTTTAGCCCCTCTTCGTTGATTCATTTTTTTTGCCTGATTTTATTCTTAATGTAGAAGTTTTATCATCTTTAGCTCAGGAAGTTGTCTTTCACATAGAAGATGCTCGAGAGTAGCACACTGTCAACCTTGTGGCCAAAATCACTATTTAGTTCCATAAATTTGTTTAAACTAAAGGAATATTTTTCCTCTATTTTTTTTTAATTATATATGTATTTAGATCTAACTTTGGAGGTGTAGATGAAATATTCTTTTATTTTAATCTGGGACATAAAATCAAATGAAAATATGCCAAAACTTTGGTGTAAATATTTCATGCAACCTGCTCATTTGTCACGTCTAAAAAGCTTTCAATCTTATATATATCAAATACATAATCCATATTCATAAGTAACTACATTTCAAAAAACCAAAAAAATAAAATAAAAAAATCATTATGGCTAGCATCAATTCTGATATTTCTCCTCCAACCATGAATCCCATTAACAATCAAAGTGCCTCAGGGAAACGCAGTTCTGCAGGGCCAGGACCCAAAATTCCTTTTTGTTCACTAATCTTGCCTAGCCCCGGAGGTGGTTCCACATGCACGTTCTTTTCTTCGTCTCTCCAGCCGTTCCCCTGCCATTCGTTTGGCAAAACCTAACCAGTAGAAAATAATAAAATCAACCAACAGAGAAGACATTTGTAAATCAAGCAAAGGAAAAAGATCCATTTCTTCAAAAAGAAGATAATGAAACAAGCAAAAAAGCAAGAACACAATATTGATAAACTTTCCATCAAGATTGTTCGTTTGGAGTATTCTTAAGATTCACTTCTAACTTTGGTTAAACAAAACAATTTTTGGCTATGAACTTCAAATTTTGTATAATCCACCATGTAAGATGATTGATAGCATGCTTCACAGCACAACGGTATAATTTATAGTTTTCATTAACATCTAAAGTACTTGCCTCATCATGACTGAAAGTTGTATCCTGTAACAATGGGGTCACAAGAGGGGGAGCAATATCCGGGTCAGGTTTTTGAAATATAAATGTGGTATAGAGACCTGCAAGAAGAAAATGCCAAAATAAAGAGAACCTGTGAATAAAATCCTAAACTCGGAAAGTTCCAAAATATAAGGTGTATAAAGAAAAGGCAATAAATGCATCACCTAGAATGTCATATGATCTAGGAAGAAGTCTCCCTCTAGGATCCACCAAGTTTGGACCAGAATTAGTTAGCATACCTGCAAATTGCGCTCTTATAGCGACCATCAAATAAGTGAAAGGATAATCTATTTCAAATAATGTTTGTATAAAATGAATATAAACATTGAAGTAAACTGAAGGCTGGAGTTGGCTGTTTAGAAAACTCAATTTCAACTCCTAAGACAACTGTGATGAATTTGTAAAGAGACAAGAATCGACAAACCTACTGTCATCATAAAATTCATTTAAGTTTTGAATTTCCACATACTCAAGTCCAGCTTCTCGGGCCAACCTGAGCCAGTGTATCGTAGAGGCTTAACATTAGGCCATATAGAAAGTCAACATCTAAGACACAAAACAAAAGTAAGACAACAAAGTTTGAGTATATGAATGTTACTATTATTATGAATAGTGTTTCAACACAAGTATAAACAAAGGGAATAAATTGCTTCAGTTTTATGCTGGCGATCCAGATTCTCTAAATTGCAGCATTTGTTATGTGGTTACATATAATAATCTGTCCAAAATTCTCTAACTTTTAATTTTGGCTAACCAGCATTTCCCATGACAGCAGGATAATTATTAATGCAATCTAAACGCAATGAAAATATTACGAACAGCCACCCTAAACTATAAATAAAACATGGGTATGCAAGCCTGCAATTTGAGGTGTCCACCTTCACACCAGAAGTGGTATGAACAAGACACTAGCCATTACAGCAACCTAAGATCAACCTTCAATTCTTTCCTAACTAGCTCATAAGTTAGAAATAAACCTGATGAAGCTTGGGAAATGAACCAAGCAACGTGTCTCAGCAGAGTTATCATTCGTGAATTTCAGCTGGTATTTCTTTCCAAATAATGGAAACCTGGAACATGAACACATTTCATTAGAACGAATTAATGTCTCACCTACAGAAATAGAATAAAAAAACACAACATGCTAAGTATCTCAAATTCATATATACTTTTCTTCCTCTACTTCAAAAGTGATCATGTAGCTTTCTGATCGAATGCAATTGGGCACAATATTAGGCTTCATGCCACTACTCCTGTTGTGGTATGCTTCCACATTCTTTTGGTACTTTGCCCTGCGCCATAACATAGCATTGATCATACTGACCAGCAATTAAAATAAGATTCACATAAAAAAATAAATGACATTAGGCACCACAATAGTATTTCTATAGATGGTATCAATTAAAAGGAAGAAATGCATCCAGTCACTGAAGGGGAAAAAAAATGCGAGTTTGTTTTCAGGAAAAAAAAATGTTTTTGTTTATTTATGCTACATCAGTATTTATAAAAGAAAAAAGAACATGGTGCAGCACAGGTGCCCTAGAGTAAAACATTAATGCTTCACATGAAAGATTTATTAACAAGTAGAACAACATTCATGAAAGATTAATTAACAGAAGTTACAGAATCACATTCATGAAAGATTAATTAACAAGTAGAACAGCACATTTTTTATTATCTCTTGCCACAACATAATTGAATTTCAGTATCTTAAGAGGAAGTTTTGGGAAGTTTTAGTAGTCCCAGTAAATAGTTCAGTATAATACTCAACTCTGATTTCACTAGCAGGATAACTCAGATGCAATAGTTAACTCAGAACACATACATTATTTGATAGAATAGAGTAATACAAAGTAAAACCTGAAAGCAAGACACTATGGCAGGGACAAAAAATAAAATACAAATTCTAAACTGACAGTTTTGATAATCCTAATTTCATACCATATTGTAGATGAGTCAGGAGTAATACCGAAAAAAAAACCCCCAGGTTTCAACAACAATGACACATTCTGAAGAAGTCTCCTTGCTCTCTCCTCGGTCTGGAAACATAGCTGCAAGTGAAATACTTTTCAGATTTGGAAGCTGGAATACATTACAACTCAATGACAAAGTAGACATATAGTCGAACCTGCAAGTCTTGTAAGCAGCAAACTAAATCAGCCATATTGCTCTTCTCCTGCAAATGCATTTCTATATTTTCCTGCCAAAGAAAAACATGTCAATAAAGGGAAAATCAGAGGATAGATAACCATGTAAATCAGCTTAAAGTGTCTTAAGTACATATTACCATATATATGTCATATCCATATGACTTAGCATGCATGCCTGTCAACCAGCATGAAATTAATAAATTCCTAAGAGGATACTAAGAATCTCAAACAAAATACAAGGTGAACATTTCTTTACATTTAGGCTTAAAAGGGGAGAGAAAAGTAAATTATAAGTATCTTGGGTTAACTAAAATGTGGACAACAATCATGAGATATGGGGGAATCTATCATATACAAAAACCTAACGAATGGCATCAATTGAGCTCATTAGCTGATATTCAATCATCACCTGAATTCCAAATTGAAAATTGTCTTTTAAAACACCTACTTTTTACATCGTAAAGCTATTATTTATTCAATAATTCAAATGCCAACAACAAACTATTGTCCTAGAGGATTTTGAATGTTCGTCAAGAAAAAAAAAATTGAGAATCAAATAAATTGTTTGCAAAATTAACTTTTCTGTAACACAGAAAGTAAAGAAAAATACACATACAAGTTAGCAACAAATTAACATCACATGGTTTATATAGCAACAACTCAAGATGACAGAACAGAAATTCTCACTCTTTACTTCCTTACGTCCAGCCTACTAACTCCCACTCATAAATCAATATTCTTGTATTATATAATTTTCATAGGATTTAATGCAAGTAACATAAAATCTTCTTCATGAGTTTCCTCTAAGTAAAATATCAAATAAATTGCAAATAAACTTTCAATAAAAAATGGTAGGATCAACTGCATTGCCCTGAAATTTTAAACAACAAAGAAAGACTTACCATGCAAGGGTCAACCTCAAAGAACTCAGCAGTGTAAGCCTTCCTCTGGCTCTCCCATGCTTCTTTTCTCTGGTTTATTCCAGATGATGAAGCATCTATATCAACAACAACAATAACAACATCTACATCAAGCACAGCCCCAATTCACAACTCCAAAACAATAACAGAAAGATTGTATGTATATATATATATAATCAGTAAAGAAAATATAGAAAGAAATTATACCAATTCCAATGTAGTGACCAATTTGAGCTTCATCCCACTTCTCTGCGTCCAATCCTCCTCCACAATACAAATCACATACCTTCACAAAAAAGCACCATAAACCCATTTCAGCAAATACTATAATCAATCTCTATATACAACATAGATATATATATATATATAGAGAGAGAGAGCTAGAGAGAGGGACAGGGACCGTGGCGTAGGGGTGAACGAAGATCTTGATGAGGGCAGATTTAGCAAACTCGTAGAGACGATGATGAGTTGACTCGGTTCGGGAACCTGCGAACTGACTCATCTGAGTTGCCAATAACTCGGTGAGCTCACACTCGTTAAGGTTTGAAAGGTGTGAAACACCTTTTGCCCAATAAAAACGAAAACTGGCCGTTATGTTATTGGGTCGAAGAAGATAAACTCTGACGGTGGACCCGACCCGAAGCTCCCAGAACATATCATTTTAGGCCGCCGCCCCCCCCCCCGCCCCATATTTACATGTTTTTCACTTTCGCTTTTTTAAATTACCCTAAATTATTTGTTTTTTCTGTCACTTTTGATCTAATTATATATAAATAAAAAATTTCTCTCAATAAATTTCGTCAAATTAGCATACAAATAAAATAAAAAATAAATTTTATTTTATTGTGTTCATCAAATTTTTTGTTTCTTGTAAAATAAAAAATGGTTAATTTTGAAATAGGATTTGAGCTAATTTTCATGGGTTAAATTATAGTGAAAATCAAAATATTTTATGGCTAATAACTTTTTTTAAGTAATATTTTATTTACAATGAGTTATATTTATTTATAAAGAATAATTTTTTTTCATAATGAGTAATATTGTTATTAAAAGTAATATTTAGTCTATAATATGTAGCATTTTATATATAATGATTAACATTGTACATAATAAGTATCATTAAAAATTATTTTTAATGAATAATATTATCTTTAATGAGTAATATTTTTTTTACAAAAATTCTATGTCCAAAAATAAGTACATTGTTCATTATAAATAACATTGATTAAAAAATTTCAAAAATTTTAATGAAACCTTCGAAATAAAAAATTTTCTGTATAAAATTTTTCTGTTTTTAGATCTTGCTTTCAGAGTCTAGTCCATAAAGAAATTAACAGTGAGTTTGTACATGATAATTTGATTTGAAAATGACAATGATAATAAATAATGATTAAATAAGTCAATAATGATAATAACATACTAGTATTATTAGTATGATATATTTAATATGATAATGATAATAAATAAGTCAATAATAACACACTAACTTGGTTAAAAACTTTTTTCATGGATGTGTAGCCTCAATAATTTTACCACCAGACTAAGCTTACGAATACAATAATTTACTTACATTCAAATTAACACAAATAGATATCAATTTTTTTTTATTAAAAAAAAATTAAAAAAGAGAAACTACAGAGGAATGTCACGGGAAGAGTACTTCCCTATGTAATCTAAGTACATCAAATGTAAAATCTCTTTAGGGGCATAATCAAGAACATGAAAACCAAAATCAAAATCATAACTCATATTTGCAAGTGTCTGCAGTGGCATTGCCCTCCCTGTAAACATGAGTCAATTCAAATTCAGGATTAGCTTGGAGAATACTCTTGCAATTTCCCACAATCCTATAACAAAGATGATTATCCTTTAAACCTTCTTTTATCCATTTAACAACCACAAAAGAATCCAACTCAATGGAAGCTTTATTATAACCCAAATTCTTCAGCTAGAAGAGAGTTAGTTTGACCCAAAATTAACAATGAAACCAGAAACCCAAGCTCCATCAATATTCTTTATAAGACCTCCAGCTCCAGCAGCTCTCATTGAATGTCTACAACTCCCATCAGTATTTAGCTTAACAAAACCATCTTTAGGAGACCTCCATTTGATCCAACTTGTGCATTTAGCACTAATATGAAATAGTTTCTGATTAGCAGCAAACATATCTAAAATATAACTGCATATCACATTCATGGGATCAAAAGACCATTTAAATTGATTATTAAAATAGATACAACACCTCCATTTCCAAATCAGCCAACAAGCAACAGCAAACACATTGCACCATTTGACTTGATCCATAGAAACTGAACCAAAATCTTTCCTCTTGCTTTTCAGATTCACATAAATCCAATCCTTCCAATCATAATTGAAAAAGTAAGGATCAAAATCAATAACTCCAATAGCCAACCAGATACCACGAGCCTTATGACAATCTCTTAAAGCATGAAGCATGCTTTCCTCATAACAACCACAAAGAGAGCAAATACTTAACTGACATAATCCTTTCAAATACCTGCTCTTATTTGTAAGAAGTCTCCCCAAAGCCATAAACCAACAAAAAAACTGAACTCTGGGAATAACTTACATTTTCCATAAGCAATTCCAAGACCAGTCAGAATTCTCATAAATATCTTCAAGCATACAATAAGCAGACTTAACTGAAAATTGCCCCTTTGAAGAATGAAGCCAAATAAAAGAATCTTTCTCATCATTAGAACTAGAAACAGGAATGTTAATTATCTGATTCAATATGGTACTAGGAACCAGACTTTTTAATTTGTCCAATTTCCAGGAGCCCTCACTGATGACATCCGAGACTTTAACATTCCAATCAATATTGAAATTATCAACAACATGATCCACAATACTAGAGCCATTTAACCATTTATCCTCCCAAAAAAGCAAAGAATTCCCATTCCCAATTCTCCACGAAAGACCTCCCTTTAAAAGATTTAAGCCTTTGCTTATAGTTTTCCATTGATAAGAGCTAGCATCAATATTGTAATTGAATTCAGACTTTGAAGCAGTAAAGTGATACTTAGCTCGTAGAACACTACTCCACAAGCTATCTGAATCCTGAATTAACCTCCAAGCAAGCTTCATGATAAAGGCCTTATTCATAGTAGAAGCTTTTTTGATCCCTAAGCCACCATTACTCTTATGCTTGCAAATCATATCCCAAGAAACAGTGTGAATCCTTTTCTAAAAAGATGAACTTTGCCAAATAAACTTTCTATTGATTTTATCAATATCATCCCAAACATATTTTGGGAATTTCATCACCTGCATAGAGTAAGAAGGGACAACATTGAGCACAAATTTAACCAAAGTAGTCATGCCAGCAAAAGACAAGACCTTGGACTTCCAACTACAAAGCTTTTTGTTCATTTTCTCCAAAACAGATTTCAAATTTTGAGAACTTCTACCATCAGCAGAGAGATGAATACCAAGATATTTCCCTATATCATCTGTAGCAGGAATGTTTACTACAAGCCTTCCTCTTAACCTCAGGAGAAGTATATTTAGAGAAGTAAAGCTTGGATTTCTGACTATTCACCTTCTGACATGAAATAGCACAAAAGTCATTTAAGCACTTCAAGACTAGCCTCACTTGATCCGGATTTGCTTCAGAGAAAATGAGCAAATCATCAGCAAACATAAAGTGAGTTAAACTGGGACCATTTCTAGAAACTTTCAAACTTTTCCACTTTCCCAGATTCACTTGATTCATAATAGCATGAGAAAGTTTTGCTATACCAAGAACAAAAAGATAAGGGGACAAAGGATCCCCTTGTCTTATCCCTCTGCTTGGAGTAAAACTCTGAGTTATCTCACCATTCCAAACAAGCTGAATATTGTGAACTCTCACACATTTCATAATAAAATTGATCCACTAAGAAGGAAAACCAGCTTCAGCTAAAATATCATTGATAAAATCCCAATTTATACGATCAAAAGCTTTCTCAAGATCTATTTTCCAAATAATCATCCCTTTTTTACTTTTGGACTGATTAAAATGACGTAACATCTCTTGAGCAATCACTATATTATCTGTTATTTGCCTTACAGGAATAAAGCTGGCTTGATTGGGACAAATAAGCTTGGTCATATAGGGTCTTAATCTTTGAACTAACACCTTACTTATTACTTTATAAAGAGTACAACAAAGGCTAATAGGTCTGAAATTAGCCATGCTTTGAGGACTATGCACTTTAGGGATCACAGAAATAAAAGCATTGCTGAGTCTTTCAGACAGATCACCATAATTGAAAAAATTCTTCACCATATCACAAATATTTCTTCCCATCAAAGACCAAAAGTGTTGATAAAAAGCAGTAGGATAGCCATCAATACCAGGGGCCTTCCAAGGTCCTATATTGAACAATGCAGCTTTAATCTCCCAATCCTCAATTTTTCTATTTAAAGATAACCAATCTGTACCATAAAGCTTAGGAAACAAGTTAGGTATCAAATTATTATGTTGCACAGGTTCATGAGTATACAGATTATCAAAATAAGACACAGCCAAAGCTTTAAGATCATCTTTGTTGCTAATCCAATTTCCACTGTCATCCAAAAGGAGATCAACTTTATTTTTCCTTCTTCTAATTAAAGTGGATAAATGGAAAAAATTAGTATTTTTATCTCCTCCTTGCAGCCAATTGCTTCTAGACTTTTGTTTCCAAAGAGTCTCTTCTTGCTCAAGAACTAAGTTAAGCTTAGAAGAAAGCTCTTTCTCAAGCTCAACTAGATAGGGATTATCCTTCAAACATAGCACTTTCTGAATACCATTTAGTCTTGCAAGAAGTCTCTTCTTTTTGTAGAAAATATTTCCAAAGATTGACTTGTTCCAGTCTTTGAGCGTATACTTGAGATTCTCACACTTCTGTAGAATATCACCAATAGAAGACTGAAGTTCAGCTGAAACAAAATCCTCAAAATTATTGTGATGAAACTAGGCCATTTCAAATCTAAAAGGCTTGAAATTAGGATCAATAGCATCTCTATTTTCCACCCTTAAGAGAATAGGATGGTGATTAAATCTCAATTTAGGAAGGTTTTGAACAGTTGCATTGGGAAATAAACTTCTCCATCCAACACTATACAAAGCTTTATCAAGCCTTTCACGGATTAGATTAGAGCCATGCCTTCCATTGCACCAAGTATATTTAGGACCAGAAGCACCCAAATCAATCAAGGAACAATCCTCAATCAAGTCATTAATAACCTTTTTATTCAAACCAAGTTTAGACCCTCCATGTTTCTCAGAACTATTAGCAACTTCATTAAAATCACCTGCAATGAGCCAAGGAATTGTAGTAATACTGTTTATTTCCTTAAGAGCATTCCAAAGCTTGTGCCTTATAGTAGCTATAGGACTTGCATAAATGGCTGTAAAGAGACATTTACCCTTTCTTTTATCATCAATGATAACATTCACCATCTGATTAGAAAGAGAGATAACCTCCACATTCAACTCATCTTCTTTCCATAAAAACCCAAATTCCTCCAGAAAAACCAATTGGATCTATTTTAACAAATTTTATCCAACCAATCTTGGCTATACTTTTATCAGCAACACAATCTTTAACTTTAGTCTCCATAATGACTAAGAAATTAGCATTATATTGACTAACATAGTTCTTAACATTTCTGATAAAGCTAGAGCTGCTAGCACCTCTAGCATTCCAAAGAATTGCCTTCATAAGGAAAACAACAAATAAGACTAAAAAACGAGCACCAGTTAAACAGTTGAATTAACAACCTGTTTCACCAACCCCTTGTTGGCCTAGCTCAACATCTGCAGCATTAGAAATTTCTGCCATCATAGCTGATTCAACAACTGTAGAATCCAAATTCCCAAATTGAAAAGGAACATCTGGAGTTTTTGAATTCAGACCAGCCCCCAAACATTTTTTGGATCCCATATTTTTTTCAAAACTGCTCTTAAGCCTTAAAGCAATTTATCCCATATTTTCTTTATAGTTTTCAAACAAACTGGGCTCTATATCCAAGCTTTCAACTTTCCCATTTTTTTTTTTCAAAACTGCTCTTAAGCCTTAAAGCAATTTGTCCCATATTTTCTTCATAGTTTTCAAACAAACTGGGCTCTATATCCAAGCTTTCAACTTTTTCCTCAAGCAATTCTCCTTTTTTATCCCTTTTTCTCTTGAAATTTAAAGAGAACTTATGCACATTGATTCCCTTACTTAAATTTTTGTTTTCCCCATTTGATTTTCCTTTCCTTGTAGCCATTTTAATGTTTGTCACTTCTTTAAGAGCTTGCATAGGTGCCTTTTCACTAATTATGGAAATCTGATCAACATTTTCAGAGTCAACAGCAATATCAGTAGTAGTAGAAACTCCAGCCATAACATCAACAACAATCGGAGTATGCTCAACAACATCCTTAGCACCTGAACATCCCTCTTTAACAGTAATAACTCCAGTCATAATATCAGTAGAATTGCTATTTTCAACACTATGAACAGCAGCTTCTTGAGTATGTTCGATATCCTCATTATCCAAAGCCTGAAAAAGGTTATGCTTCGATACAACTGACTTTGATGTGTGAGAATTTGATTCTTTTTTCCTGAAAGATTTCCTACTAGCAGCCAAAATCCAAGGACCAAACTTGGCCTCCTTCTCATTATTGAAAATTTGATCCTCTTTCTTTTTAACGTCCTTGATTCTTTCTTCATTTTGATCATCAATTCTATGATCCTCTTTACCAGCCTTATTACAGGCATTATCATGCCCTATGCACCCACATTTGAAGCAAACAATACCTATACCTTCATATTCAATTCTGTATCTTTCCCCCAATCAAAATCTTAGGCACTAATGGTTTAGAAACATCAAATTCAACACAAATTCTGGCAAATTTGCATTTGTTTGCTAACTCAGTATTTTTATCGATTTTCAAAACTCTACCCAAAAGATTACCAATACGAAGCAAGACATTATGATTATAGTATTCAAAAGGCAGGTAGGGAAAACGTACCCAAATAGCTATTCTTCTGATATGTTCTGTTCTGTGAAAGGATCAAATTCTGGCTTCCAACTCTGAACTGCAAGGTAATGACCAGCTATGACCCAGGGGCCTTGAGTTAAAACTCTGATTCTTGCTTCCTTTGATGGCAAATTGACCAAATAATAGCCATTGCCTAAATCAATCAGCTTCAATTCACCTGAGATTCGCCATCTTGCTTAGAGACGCTGAATCAAAAAATTATAGGGTAAAATTTTTCCTACAATTTTAATGATTAAAGCTCGTGTCCAAGGCCTCCATAATTCATTCCGTTCAGCTTTCGAAAGCTTAAGCACTGGAATGTTAGAATTCGACAAAATATCTGATTAAGCAACCTCAAATTCATCTAGCTCTATATCATCATCACTCCAAACTTCCTCCATACAGTTTTCAGCAGCTGTCTTCTTTAACAAAGCTTCTCTGAAAGTCACAGTCCTTCCATGAGAGCTCTCCACTTTTTTGCTAGCTTCGCTTGATTCCATAACAAATAATTCCATACCATAACTTCCATTCCCATCTCCTATGGAGTCAATTTCCATGGAAAAAGCAGAGAAAATAACAAAGAAAAAAGAGTTATAGAGAGAGAGAGAATAGTTCGTACGCGCTCGCGTGTAACAGAACTAGTCCTTCAAATAGGTATCAATTTAAAAACAACTCTTCTTACATATAAAACATTTATCAGACTATTATTGTTATATATAAGATATATATATATATATATATATAATTGTTTTCTTATTAGAGATTTCTCGTTTTAAATTTTTTTAAAATAACACATGTCTAAAGTTGAAAAGGCATAATAAAAAATTTATACGCTTATTCAATTTTAAATACATATTGTTTTTGATAAATTTTAAATACGAAATATCTGATAAAAAAAATTAGTGTACATATAATCTTTCTCTTATTAAATTTTTTTTATTTGAATTCATCGAAACGATGCATGTTTAACGTTGAGTTGAATAGAAATAACAAAATTTTTATAAAACTATTTAATATGGAATATACAATGCTCTGACAAATTCGACACAGAAAATTTTTGATTAGAAAATTATTATACATATCTATAATATTATAGGTTAACAGCTCAAGCCGGTTGAAAAATCCTAACACCATTAATAGCCTACTAGACAGCTTGTTAGCAGGAATTGCCCACCTACAGCCAAGAGTTGCAAAGCAAAGCAAAAGAATTGCCGAANGAAAAGGGAAAATTTGGAGCCCTAGATTGATAGTTCAAATGCAGAGGTTCTATTTCTCTCTGATTCACTCGATTTCTATGGGAATCACCTCCCTTTAATTGTGCTTTTTCCAGTTCGGTTTGACGACGAAGGCATAAGACACTTCATTGTTGTGTGGTTCATGGATTCGAATTTACCGATTTGCTATTGTGGGAAGCCAACAGCCGAAAAAACGTCATGGACAAGCAAGAATCCAGGCAGAAAGTTTAATGGCTGTCGAAAATATACGGTATTTTCGAAATTTTAACCAAATTAGTTGTTGTAATTATGTGATGTTTTTAATGTAGATTTTATTAATAAAACGAAGGAATGGGCATGGGTGAAGGAAGGCATTATTATTTTTGATGTGCTAGATCCACAAATTGACAACAATATAGTTAACATTTTAATCAAATTAGGTGTGGTAATTATGCGGGGAGAAAACTCTTGTTGTAATATGTTTTTTGGAAAATATTGTAGAATTTATTAAGTAAAGGAATGAATGGGCATGGGGGAAGGAAGGCAATATTATTTTCCACTAATTTTACTAACACACACTGTGGTAATTATGTGAGGAGCAAACAAAAATCTAATATGTTGATGTGCTAGACAAAAAACATCATGGATGTGGATTTGATGAATTGATGAATTTCTATTTATGCAGGACAAAAAACATCATGGATGTGGATTTTTCCAGTGGCTAGATCCACCAATGTGTGAAAGTTCTTCACAAGTTATTCCGGGCCTAATACGAAAAGTGTCAAAATTGGAAGACGATAACCGTAGGCTTCGAAGGAGATTAGTGTTTGTGTTTGTAGGTTTAGTGATATGTTTATTGTATTGCTGTAAGTTGATGGTCAAAAATATTGAATGTAGCTAAATAAGTATAATGCTTGCTAGCCACGGTTACATTGGGTTTTTTTTTTTTTTGTAATGGTTTATGGCATACATCAGTACAATTTGCCATATTTTTTTATAATGGTTGACAGTGGTTGTTTCTGTACAGTTTGCCATTAATGGTATTGTAAAATTGGTATGCAATGAAAAGTTTCATTTTCAAAGTTAAGGATATGCAATTCATTTTTTATTTGGTCAATCATCCTCACATTCCCACAAATGCATGTCCAAAGGATGTATTGTGTCCCACAATTTTTTGGTCAATAACATATTACATTGCTTTCATTAAAACAATTTTTTTTTCAAAATATAACATTGTTTGGTGTCACATATCATAATAAGAACCTTTAAAATGTTTTGGTCAAAACATACATTTTGGTATTGTAGACCTCCAGTACTAACCTATATTATTAACATTTAGGTAGCAACAAAGTACAACATAAACATGTATTTGTACAAATTTCAAACATCCCACATATGCATTTTCACTGAATTTTTCTTTTGCCTTCACGATTTCTGGAAGGTTGGCCGGTGGATGGTTGGCTTGATGGTTGTGTGCAGGCTTTGGCTAATTTGATGTGTTTGTTGTGATGATTCTGTTGTTTGTCTTGACTTTTTCCCTTTTTTTCTTTGCTTTGATGGTGCCTGCATATATGTAACTTCATTTAAGCTAACAGTTGCAAAAAATATATCAAAAAAAGACAACATATATAAATCTCACATGTTCTGGTTGTCCTGCATTATGAGGTGTCCTGCATACCCGAGCATTGTGTCCTTTCTGCCCACACTTCCCACAGGTCATCACCACCCCAATTTTCCTCATTTTGGTGGCAGGTCCTTCTTCTTGATCCCTTATTCTAATTCGCCTTGGTCTGCCAGGTTGTATACGGAATGTAGGGGCTTGCAGGTGTGGCATAGTAGACTTCTGCCACAGCTCCGGTCCATTCATTGGACGGACTATATGTCTGTACGCCTTAATAAAAGAGTCTCTCTTATAATACGGGTGCACAAATGTCTCGGGCTCCATATCTCTACTTGATATACAGCATAAAGCATGCATATAAGGAATGCCAGTTAAATCCCATCTTCTACATGAGCAAGTCTGTTGTCCCAAGTCCACCACAAACTGTCTACCATCAACAACCCTCACTTGGAACATTAACTCTCCTGCCCAGTCAGCTATGCACAGGTGGGCTTCACATCTCAACTTCTCAAATAACTTTGACACCTTTGGTCCTATCTCCCCATTCCATTTGTCAACACTCTCTCTCCTCTTCCTCATCCTACCCATCAAGTAGCACCTCATAGACTCCAGCAAAAAAATTATTGGCTTGTCCCTTGCATGCAATATTGAGCCATTGAACGACTCACACAGGTTGTTCAATAAGAGGTCACATTTCGGTGTGGTGCTGAAATGTGACCTACTCCAATTTTTAGGATTCTTCCCATTCAACCACTCAAAGGCAGATTTATCCATCTCTCTCATTGTTGCCATCTCTGCCTGAAACCGTGGCATTGTGTCACACTTTGCAGCAGTCCATAGAATTTGTTTCAGAGCTAATTCCTTATGTTGCTTGAAAAAAATCTTGTATAAATGCCTCACACAATGTCTATGCTCAGCCTGGGGCAACAAATCTTCTAAAGCATTTACTAGTCCTTTCTGCTTGTCTGAAATAAATGTCCATGCATGCTGGTTGGTGATATTCAAATCTTCTTGTAGCAGCTTAATAAACCATGTCCAGCTGTCATTGTTTTCAATTTCTGCCAATGCATAAGCAATGGGATACATTCCATTGTCCGGATCTATACCAACAGCTGACAATAACTGCCCTTCATGTTGCCCTTTAATATGGCAACCATCAAATCCAACTAGGGGCCTGCAGCCCTCTAAAAATCCTTGCTTACATGCTGCTAAGCAAATATACACCCTCTGAAAAATACTAACTTGACCACTGACCTCACTCTTGACAATCACAGTACTCCCTGAGTTACTTCTTCTTAACTCCTCACAGTAATCCCATATTGAACCATATTGCTTCTCAGCGGACCCTTGAATGGAATGAAGAGCCCTCTGTCTTGCCCTATAAAATTGCTGCCTACTAGGTGTGAACTGACACCTAGTTTGTACAGCATCACAGAATGGACCCCATTTCCATTTTGGGTCTGACCTAAACTCGTTAATGAACTTATTTGCTAGCCACCGAGAGGTTACCTTAACCTTCTCATAATCCTTACTGCAAGTGTGGACACCATTGAAGTGCTTTAACTGAAAAGTAACCCCATCACTTTCAGCAGCAGCATAAAATAGCCAAGGGCATCTAGGCTTGGTGCAAACTGCCCTCACCCTAATTGAATCATTCTTCTTAAATCTGATTGGCCGATGATTCAGGATTCCATACTCTTTAATTGCCTGCCTCACATCTCGAACACATGCAAACCTCATTCCAAGCTTAAATTGAGGATCCTTCATGTCTACTGAAGCATTGAACTCTGGATACCGTTTGCCTTTGCCTTTTTTATCATCATCCTCACTGTTCGAGCTACAGCTCCTGAGTCCTTCCTCATCATATTCAAAATCAGAAGACGACACATCTGCCTCACATTCATCTCCTCCAGCAGGAAGACAACCACTGATCCCAACCCATTCAACATTTGGATTGACATGCTTATCAAAATCCAAATCATCATCAGACACCTCATATTTTGTCTGATGGAAATCAGAGTTACTGTCCTCATTGTGTCCACCATAACCTTCCTCTATATCACTCCCACTCACATCCTCAACAACTTATGAAGGGCTAGGTAAATTTAATTCCACTTCATCAAAATCAACCCCACTAATAAGCTCAACAGGGTTAAATGTGGATTGGGATAGGGGTTGGGCTTGGGCTTGGGCTTGGGCTTGGGGTAGGTCACTGGGTTGGGGTTGGGGCTGGGCTTGGGCTTGGGGTAGGTCACTGGATTTGGGTTGGGGCTGGGGTAGGTCACTGGATTTGGGTTGGGGTTGGGGTTGGGGCTGGGCTTGGGGTTGGGCTTGGTCCATGTCACTGGGTTGGGGTAGGTCACTGGGCTGGGATTGGGTCTGGGCCTCCTCTCTGGACAGCTGTTGGGATTGGTCATCAATTGTAGACAGTGGTTGGGATTGGGCCTCAACTGCAGACAGTGGTTGGGATTGGGCCTCAACTGTGGAACTGGGTTGGGACTGGTCTTGGTCAAGGATTTGGACATCTTCATCATCATTCCATGGTTTTTCAGTTATGGTTAAGGGTTCTTCAGGCCCAACGAAGTAGCATTTAGCTATCCTACCCTCATGAAGATTGGTAGCCAGTTCGAGAACATCTAAATCACCATCCAAATTCTTCAACCCATCATTTAATGTCCTACCAGGAAGGCAAAACGAAAATCTCATATTGCCCACATATCCTAGTTGGTTTGCCATGTCCTTAAATGAGAACCAGCAAATCCTATCAGGGTCACAGTAATAAAAACTGTCCACTCTCCCACCTACATACTCCTTCCTACCATCTATATCACAGAAGTCACCACCATGGTGTACTTCAGATGTGAAGAATATTGATCCAGGGGCTGCAACCATAATAAAACACAGTAATAAAATGAACATTTAGCAAATGCATATTATCAGTAACAATCCCTAAACTTAGCAAATGCATAAGCAATCAGTAACAGTCCCTAAACTTAGCAAATGCATACTCACTATCTAACAGTCCACAAACTCCACATATGCCTTACCCGTTGGCATAAAAAAGCAGTGGACCACACCCATCATCAACATCAACAAGAATAACCAGCCAAACAAATAGCAAATAAAAATCCAAATCATCACCAGGGACCACACCAATCATCAATTTCAACAATAATAACGAACCAAACAATTAACAAATACAAATTTAGATTTTCCTTAACCAGGGACCACATTCCATTAACAACCGAATAAAGAAATCCATACACCACATCGAACCAACCCCACCAAAAGACAAAACATGAAGTGTACAAACTAGGAAAATATATTCGCATTGGGAATTTTTCAAAAATCGTGTTATTGGACGGACTGAACAACACAATTTGAAATATATTTTATTTAAAAATAATAATTCATAAATTACTTTTCTAAACTTAGCAAATGCCAATGCAATCAGTAACAGTCCATAAACCTTAAAGTATAAAAAGAGGTCGGGAAATACTCACGGTATCCACAAAAATCAGATTCAGAGCCATTCGAAGGTGAATGCACATCGGTCGATGAGGCTTGAGAGTTTGTTTCAGACCCTCCATTCGCCGAACTTAGCCCAGCCATCGATTCGATTTTCGCAGAACACAATGACTACGGTCAATTTGGGATGAAACTTCTTCGTTGATTGGATCCTAAACCCTAAGTTTTGGTACAAATTTGACCCAATTCCTTATCGCACCGCTTCGAACCCTAAGGGACCAAATAGAATTCTAGATGTTACGAGTGGGGGCGTTCAGTTTCATCGAGGAATTGCCACCGTGTTGCCAAATAAAACACCCGTGGAGGAGAGAGAGAGGGTAGTGGCTCCACGTCAACAAATGGGTAGGAAATTACATAGTCAACCCTCAATAGTGAGCTCACGTGACTTGCACGTGCAACTTAACACCAGATTTACACGGAAATATGGAAAAGGACCAACGGTGACACACTTTTTTCACTTAGAGGAGTAAACTAAGAAAAAAAAAATTATAGGACTAAATCGTAAAACCCGATATAGTTAAGGAACTTTTGGTGATAATTTCCCTAAATTTTTTTATTTGAATTCATCGAAACGATGCATGTTTAACGTTGAGTTGAATAGAAATAACAAATTTTTTATAAAACTATTTAATATGGAATACACATTGCTCTGACAAATTCGACACAGAAAATTTTTGATTAGAAAATTATTATATATATCTATTATATTATAGGTTAACAGCTCAAGCCGGTTGAAAAATCCTAACACCATTAATAGCCTACTAGACAGCTTGTCAGCAGGAATTGCCCACCTACAGCCAAGAGTTGCAAAGCAAAGCAAAAGAATTGCCGAAGCACAGAGAGAGATGAGGACAGAGGAGACGTTGGTTGAAGCAGCGCTACGAGTTCTCAACACAGCCGACCCTTTCGAGAAAGCCCAAATCGGTGACTCAGTTGCTTCTCAATGGCTTCAAGGAACCATTACTCGCCCCTACGATTTGTCCATGGACCTCCCAGTGCCTGATCGGCCTGCCAGGCTCTCCAACGTATGCTTATTCCCTTGCTTGTACGCTGAATGCCCATTTGCTGTTACGCTCCAACTGTTTGATGAAGTGTGTCAATGAACTTGTGCAGGTAAAGCTGGTGCCCCCAAGTCTCATGCCGAAGCTCGGCAAAGCTGGGAGCTTGCAAAGCAGACAGGCAATTGTTCATAGTCTGGCGCATATTGAAAGTTGGGCTATTGACTTGTCTTGGGTATTTTTTTTGTCTTTCCAGTTGTTTTCTTATTCTTCAGTTTCTTACTTTTCTCGAGGGAGGTGAGAAACTATTGGCTGGTGGGCATTTATTTGTTTATGAGTATGTATGCCCCCTTTATAATGTATCACCACTGCACACAGCATTGAGGGTAAACAAATTTTTGGAAATTCTGGGGAGGAGCCAATTTCTTGAATAGTATTTTGAGAGAATGGCCTTGAAAATATACTGCTCGGTACTTTCTTTGCATTTGTGTTATCCCATTGAGTTTTTATTTTTATTTTCTTATTCTATAACAATTTTCAGTTTATTTCCAGCATCTGGAAATAGAAAAACCTTAGGTTAGCCTTGTGAGTTTGTTCATTTTTCACCATAGATGAATCATTGTTGCTTTTATCTGTTCTTTTCTGAGTGCCATTCATTTCTTATTCTAAAGTTATCTTGCATTGCCTTTTTTAGCTATCATATAAAAAATTTAATTTCTTGTAGGATATTATTGCACGTTTTGGTAAGCAAGAGGCAATGCCAAGGGAGTTTTTCACCGACTTTGTCAAGGTTGCTCAGGATGAAGGCCGTCACTTTGTCCTCCTTGCAGCAAGGCTTGAGGAGCTAGGCTCTTCTTATGGAGCTTTACCGGCTCATGATGGACTTTGGGACTCTGCTACTGCCACTTCTAAGGATTTGCTGGCACGTCTAGCGGTTGAGCATTGTGTCCATGAGGTGTGCTTTAAAATAAAAGACATTCTTTCTTTATCATATAGTGGAGTCAACACTGGTGAATGTTGTTTTCTTTAATTAGAGCTTCATAGTAGCCATGCATTGCTAAATGCTAGCAGAGTTCTGATTTCTGAGATGGCATTCTCATTGCAATTAAGGGATCTTTGCATCTCATGGTTTAGAATGCAATTTAAGACTGTCTATACTTTGAGCCCTCAGTTTAGGCCCGCTAGGAGTAATCTAAAATGGGCAAACACAAGCAATATAATATTAACAACCAACATGGTGAAGCTTTTGAAACTCTGTGCAAATCATGGAGTAATTCTATAAGCTAATGTAGGTGCCCATGCCCCTTTTTAGGTGTGTGCATGTGCACACTCTTGTTTTACACACAAATGTATATATTCATATACTTAAAACAATACAAGAATATCTATATATGTATTTATGGATAGATATTTGTATTTATGTGTAAATTTTGTAGTACAAGGTCAAAGGTGTAAAATTAGCTTATTTTAGTTTCTTAGATAGCTTATAGGATTGGTTTCCAATCAAGTGCACTGGTGGATCACTTTAGATGGTGATGATCAATATTATGCCTAGTGCCAGCTTCAACATTTTTGGAAATTTAGCTGCTTCATCCATGATATATCCATAATTAATGACTTTATATTATTTATGCAAATAAAAAACATTGAGTTTTTATGTTTAGTGGAATAATAATTCTCTTCTAATCGATTTAAATATATAAAAATTGAGTTTTTTGATGGAATAGTTGGTTGCATCTAACCAATTTATGCGTATCATGTGAAGACAAGAGATATATGTTTTTGGATGTGTGTATATGCACTCAAACACACACACATATTCAACTGTATTTTCTGATGATGACCGCCATTCTTTTGAAATGGCTTCTAATTACAGAAATTTCTTGCTTTTAAATGGTATGAGAATTGAGGGGGCTGAAATGAGTTCGATTTTGGTCAAGGATTTTTATCCTATCCATGGAGTCTAATTCTTTATCAATAAATGCTGTCTTCATTGATTATTACCAACTTGATTCTGCACATAGGCAAGAGGACTTGATGTGCTGCCCACAACCATATCTCGTTTTCGGAATGGAGGCGATAATGAAACAGCTGATTTGCTGGAGAATGTGGTTTACCCTGAAGAGATTACTCATTGTGCTGCTGGAGTAAAATGGTTCAAGTATCTCTGCCTAAGGTCAAGAATGGAAATCGTTGATAATACACAGCCTGTAGCGAACCTAACGGAACCAATTACAAATCCTGCTGCAGATCAAGATGGGTTGGCATCTCAAGGAGGTGAGGAAGAAAGTGAATCTAAAATTGGGGACAATGAAGAAGTAATTAAGAAGTTTCATGCTGTTGTAAGACAACATTTTAGGGGACCATTGAAACCTCCTTTCAATGAAGAGGCAAGAAAAGCTGCTGGTTTTGGCCCTCAATGGTATCAACCTTTGTCTGTCAAAGAAACTACTCTTAATCTTGAATGACCATTTTCTTACCCATCATTTGACTAACATTCTGCCCTTCATGTCTTGAGGGCAATAAGTTCTCATCTTAAATCTTGTTCCATATCTGTATCAATTTTTTTTTTTTTTTTCCTTCATCTCATAGCATTCTTCTTTTTAAGTTCCTAAGAAATAACTTCTGAATCCTATACGAAAAAAGGGTGAGGAGGACTGAAAGAACGATTGGAAATAAATGCAATGCAAATTACAAATTACAAATTAATCTCATCAACTTCTAATTTGTTTCATTTTATCCTCCATTATCGTAACAATAATTAACGAAATAAAAATTGACAACTTTAATGAAACAATTCACTTGGCAACAGCTAAATGTCGAAATTTATCATTAATGTTTAAAATTTACCCCGTGTAAAATATGTCAAATTCACCCTTTTCTATTCACCAAAAAAAAAAAAAATTCACCCTTTTCAAATTTTTGTTAAATAAACTGATCCTCTTGGGACTGTCCAGATAACCTCAAATCCTAGGTTAAGACCTAGAACTAAAATTCCCCTCCCCAATTTAACAAAAAGAAAAGAAATTGTTGAAAACTATTACATTAAATAACAGTTAATTTGATAAATATCACAAAACCAAGTTTCATTGTTGAAATTTCAAGAACTAATAACTTAATCAACTATCAATCCATAACCAGGTTTTTTTAACAGAAGCTATGAGATGGAGGGGGCAAGGGGGATATTAGAATTGTGTGCTGGTGGTTATTGGAAACAAAAATTGAGCTATACACGAATTAAACTACAATACCACCATAGTAGATCCTAAAAAGGAGCGTTAGGCCTGCACAATGTGGGAAACTTTATTGGTTAAAGTATCAGCATTTTCTGTTTCTTCATACATCATTCCCTTTACTAAGGGAACATAAATTTAAAACCTAAAATTCAAGCAAAATTTTGCAACGATTGGCACGTCAATGACTTCGACCTTGAAACAAGTCGAGTTTGATGTACCAAAAGGAAATTCAAAAAAAAAATACAAAAATGGCATCATAAATGCAAAACATTCAAGTAATGGATTCTCCATTGAAAAATTGTGATTCTCTGCAAATTCTGACTGGGTTTCTGAAGACGACAGTCGAACAACTACTTAAACGCTCGTCTAATGTTGTTACAAAAGCAGTCTATGGATATCACTGAAGTTTGAACGCAAATTTGAGAGGAATGCAGCTGTAACATGGATTAGCAAGTAAGAAAAATATGAACAAGAGTAAACTGTTTTTTCAGATGAAACTTCTATATATTGAAAACCGCCAATGTTCACACATCAAATTTGGAACTAAAAATTTCTAGCATATGTACCTCCAACGTTGCCATCAAAAACACGATGATCAGCGGATATTGTCAAGTTCATTTTAGTGACAACTGCAGGCCTCTCAACTCCTAGGGGAAAGAAATTAAATTCATTTTTATATTGCCGACTCTTAATGCATCAAAATATAATAGCAGAATATAATACCCATATATAATAACCATAAATCATCTTACCATCACTTCCAACTACTGGTTCAACAACTTTGTTGCCTCTACCTACTGCAAGGATACCAGCCTGCAAGATGCAAGATAAGCAAGAGACATCAACATGATGCAAAATATTCTTTCTTAAGCAAGAAACATTAACAAAAGTAAGGTACCAATAGCAAGTATTGGTAGTTATTTTGAAATCAGATTTTAGTATTCCTTCTTGAGAAAATGGAACATAGTGAAGGCGAGAGATACAAAGAAAGGCTAAAAAGCTTGAATATTTTCCTAATTTATTTCTGGAAGACAGACTACAAAAAGTTGTTTCCGATTCCTGAAACAAAAACTGACTCAGAAAGACCTGAAGGATGATGTGCTCAATTTAAAACTATTCTCATCGGATATAGAGCTGTTGATTAAGGAAAGAGGTAATGCATGTTCCATGTGCATGAGATAGAAAGCGAATGAGAGGAAAGAACCTGTGGTGGATTTATAATTGCAGAAAATTTATCCACTGGAAACATTCCCAAGTTTGAAATGCTGCAAAAGATTGAGAATAATTTTTAATTAATGCTTTGACTAAAACAAATGAGTATAAGGTGACAATAAGACCAACTGAGAACAAAAAACAAAATGTTCACCTGAAAGTTCCTCCTTGGAATTCATTAGGCTTAAGTTTTCCTGCCCTTGCCTTCTCTGCTAGTTCCTTGACCTGAATGCAAAAATGATAAAGAAGTGGATAATGATGAACTGTAAATATAAGCTTCTAAATAAAGGTAAGTCCGTAAAAATTTAAAAAAGAAGATGACCCATAAGTCTAAAACAATTATTGATTTTCTAACTACTATATTTTATAAAATAACATTTGACTAAAGATTTCTTACTAAACCAACATGACAGAAATCACAGCAAAACCAAGGACAAAATAATTAATCGATATTTCCCATGTGAGATTACATTGTACCGAATGTTATTAGTTAGTAAAGAAAAAAGAGAAGTCAGAAGAGAAAGAAAAATAAATAAAAGAATAATGCAGAAATCAAATTCTACAACAACAAAATAAAAGGTCGCCCAAAATATTACAACAAACAAAATGAACCTAATTATTAAAATGAGTACCTCTGAGGAAATAGCTGATATGCTTTTCTGATCTGCATTCCTCAGGATTGGAGTCATCAAACCCTGTAGCAATATAATATAATGTGTTTCAATGCCTTAAAACATTTATCTGGTAATATTGAAATTTTACCTTTTCAGTGGCCACTGCAATTGATATATCAACAGATTCAGATAGTCTGATTTCTCCTTTCTCATCATCCCAGTAGCCTGCCAAGTATCAAATAGTAAAATTGTATTGAACTGGATCTTCGTACAGATGTAGCCAGTTCTAAAAGGTACATATAATTCATCAATTGCCTAATTAGTGTTAAATATCTTAGGACTCACGACCTCCATTAACCATGACAGAGAACCACATAAAGCCTTCCCTCCTCTCATCACCATCAAAGAATTAAGTATCAAATATTTAATGAAATATCATGTGTATTGCTTTATAAAGGTCACATTTTTGTCCGGATTAAGCTCCATAATATTAATCATTTTCAAAAACTGAAGTACAAGTGTACAACAATAATAGGGCCTACTTATAATACAGTCTTAAAATGCTAAATATGAAAATCTAAACAATAAAATCCAAGTTAAATACATTCGACAAGAACTTTTCCTCTTGTTGTACCCCCACCCTAAAATAGTATGCTTATCAAGTAACTTATTGAATCAGTAGGTACATTGATAAAGCCTTACCATTTGCTTCTGGTACATTTCTCAATGCTACAGCTACAGCTTTGATGACAATATCATTGACTGAAACTTTAACATCATGCTTCTCTGCAACCCATAAAATATAAAATTGTCCACCAGGTTCAAAGTGTGCTTGAGAAAAATATAGTAAGAGTTTATATTTCCATACCTTTAAGATCCTTTCTAAGAGAGAGAAGAGGGTCCAGTAGAACATCTGGTCACAACATTAAAATACTGTTAGGTTTACATTAATTTATATCATCTAACTTATACCAGACAATAGAGTATTATAACCTGATGATAAATATAAGTGTGGTGTATTTTGTTTAGACTCCAACAACCTTCTAGCTATCACCTGCGAAACTAACAATGGATTAACTGCAGCACCATAAATTATCTGCAACTTCAGGAAAAAAAAAAGCATTCTATACCAAACATACTATGAAGTTCCAGCCAAGAATAGGTTGTATGCTTGTATAGCTCAATCAATATGTACTAGCAAGGTCTAAATATAGAATGCTATTTGCAAGTACAGCGCTCAAAACCAGGTTGTATGACTGAAACTAAACTGACAACAAAAGAACATGCACTTCAGTTGTAGACAGCCAAGGACTCTAGTTGATCGATTTATCTTTTACCTGCTGCAGTTTTTACCTCCAACACTTATTTAATCTTATGTTGATCATTATTCAATAATTAAGAATAAATTATGGACATTTAAATAACTATCTATCTAGACATTACGAGAATGANCAAAAGAACATGCACTTCAGTTGTAGACAGCCAGGGACTCTAGTTGATCGATTTATCTTTTACCTGCTGCAGTTTTTACCTCCAACACTTAATTAATCTTATGTTGATCATTATTCAATAATTAAGAATAAATTATGGACATTTAAATAACTATCTATCTAGACATTACGAGAATGAAATGCTAAATTATGTGTATATTATTTTGAAATATTTGTAAGAATCTAAAAGACAAACAGAAAAAAGCATTTCTCGAATAGAAGCACCTTTGTGAATCTAAAGTCAGGTAAACTAAACATACCTTGCGAATTTGACTATTGGGTAAATCTTCAAAAGAATCTGACTGCCTTAAGTGAGCTTTTGTCTCTATTGAGGCTGTGGGAGATGGAGCAGTCTTTTCTTTAGATGAAGGAACTTTTGAAGATTTGACTCCCGACTTTATTGCAGCTAAAACATCTCCTTTTAGTAGTGTACCATGGGGACCTGATGCCTTCAATGACGAAATGTCCAATCCATGTTCTGTAATTAGCAGCTTTGCTGAGGGACTGATCCTTGTAACAGTGGTCTTCTGCGCTTCAACTTCAATTTTAGTGCTGTGATCGATTGGCTTTGCTTCTTTCAAACTGAAACTACTGCTAACAGCATTCTTTACAATGTCCAAATCAGCCGGATCCTCAACCTTGTCAAACAACCAAGCATCGAAGACTTGAAATACTAAGATTTTTATAAGTGTGAAAGTAAAAAAGAGAAGGATAACAATTCATAAAATTAGTCTATGGAAGTATTATGAAAATTAGCTATCAATTTAACCTACAACAACTAAAACATTATTCTTCATAAAATCATTCTGTCCTAGAAGCATTTAAACTTACTGTTATTGCAATGGGTTGTCCCACTGCCACATCCTTTGAACCTTCTGGTGCTAGTATCTTAGCCAAGTACCTAAGATGAACATTTCCAGAAAGTCATTGTCACCTAAAGAATGTTTCATAAACTACAATTCATATAATTTTGCATACAAAAATAGCCAAACAAAAAGAAACAGCCTAAAATAAAATAATAAATTATAAGAAGTCTAATACTGGACTTAGATCCCCAAATTTAAAACCAGAAGCCAAACAAGCCAAGAGAAGATTGCAATCTGCTATGTAAACCATGAGAGTAAGAAAAAATTCCTATATGGATTCCCCATATCCTAGTCTTCTCTCTTTGCTAACGTATTTTGCAAATACTGGTTATTTTTATATACTAGTCAAAAAGCATGCTTACCAAGAGCCATTTTACCATGGAAAACAGATAAAAATATATGTTCATACAACATTTTCTATAGTGCCACAGTCCTCAGGTTGTCAGAAGTTAAGACCAAAATAGAGACACTAGAAAAATTCAGAAAACCCTAAGTTTATGTTCTGTACAAAAACTAACCAGGACTAAGGAAAGAATATTTACCCTTCTTCAAGACATTCAAACTCAAGGGTGGCTTTATCTGTCTCTATCTCACATATCACATCACCGACTTCAATCTGTTGATTAAGTAAATGAGCAACAAAGCAAAGCCATGATGATGCAGTTAACAGTCAAACCATTAACATAACTAACCTTATCTCCTTCATTCTTTCTCCACTTATAAATGTTTCCCTGGTTCTGCACATAAAACTCGAGCAAATCAGCCTTAATCTTTTACAAAAGGAAAGAAAGTTCAGCATGATAACCAAAGGTTTGATTCTTACCATTGTTGGGGATAAAGCTGGCATATCAAGAACAACATGAGGAGGAAGTTCTGAAGTATTTATCTTAGCGGAACTTGTCTCTTGTACCTTGTCCTCATTTTTTCCCTCCTTTTTAACCTCAGATCCTCCAGCTACAGTAGCAAGAACGTTTTGGATCTCATCTTCATCTTCAACCTTGTAAATGCACACAAGTTAGTTTAAAAAATTAATTGTCTGAGTGGTAATCAAATGACTTTATAACATAAAAATTAGCTTCGGAATTATGACAGATAAGATAAGAAACTGGTACTAAAAAGATAAGTGATAGGAAAAACTATAAATTACTAAGAAGAATGTATAGTGGAAGAAAATACTTCACATTGAGAGGTTAAAAAAGAACTTGGATATTCCTAGAATGATTAAATAAATTAACATATATGCACATAGCCCATCATACTCCACACAAAAAGTAACAAGACATCCAATATTAAAAGGATATTCCCACTTACTGTTATTGCAATAGGTTGTCCAACAGGCACATCCTTTGAACCTTCGGGTACCAGTATCTTAGCCAAAAACCTACAGAGTTATCCAAATTACCATTGCAAAAAGCATTCCAGGAAGGATCTGAAATTGAAAAGTTCAAGAAGTTCTTGTGCTCTAAATTGAAAACTACAATCAACGTATCAATAAACAAAATCATGGAAAAGAAAGAATATGAAAGAGTAAGCATTTGTGTTGTAAAACGAAAACAATATAAAAGTGTTATCTATATAGAATAATCTCTCATCTTCATGGCAAAAGAAACAGATCTGAAATGACAAATAGTACTAAACAACATATCTTTTAATAGTTACTGTGTACCATGCGTGGTATACTATCAGACTAAAAATAATTAATAACTACAATTTACCCTTCTTCAAGACTTTCAAACTCAAGAGTAGCTTTGTCAGTTTCAATTTCGCAAAGTACATCGCCCACTCCTATCTGTTAATCAAGTTCAAAAAAGAAAACAGAAATTATTGACAATATCAACTTATAAGTCTCTGCTTTATACGAAAGATGATAAGTGTTTCTGCAATTAGATTTGGATCATCTAAAAATAAACATAACTTACAAGCCTCGTGTTGAATAAACTTATTTGGTAAAACTGACCTTATCTCCTTCTTTCTTCCTCCACTTTGCAATGTTACCTTGATTCTACAGAAACAGCATCAAATATGGAACTAAACCAATTGGAACCAGAAGAAGAAAAGTAAAAACAACCAGGTTCAAAACTAATTTTTAAACCCACATTCTTACCATTGTAGGAGATAAAGCTGGCATCCCAAGGACTGTATGTGAAGTATCTGCATAGCAAACAACTTAGTGATGAAATAAAAGTCATAATATTAAGAACATAAATAAATCCTCTTACAACCAAATTGACACTGGTACAATATTATCATAACTGGTGGTGTGATGACATATATATGAACACCTAAAAATTACCAATCATCAAAGGAAGTGCATTTCTGTATGCACAAAGGGAAACAGAGGTGAACTTGGAGCTTCACCAACTATCAAACCATAAAAACTTTCAAGACAGAGAAAAAAAAATTAAAATAAAAAAATGAAGAAACCAAAGTAGAGGGTTTAACAGTCTTTGCCACTTTTTAGTTTTCTTTTTTCTGATGAATTTGGCCAAGAAACTTTTTTCTAACTTGCAAACACACTCCATAGTAGCCGAGAGGCAAATCACAGTGAATCAAGAACTGAGGAAATCAATCAAACACATCAATGACGTAATGATCATAGAAATAAGAACATGTGAAGCTGCATTTGATTTAATTTAAAAGCTTTATATTTTCAAAGTAACTATAAAACAGCTTGTGAACTTAACATGTGTTTTATATTTTTAAACATAAATTTTTGACCAAGACAAAAACTATTTTGATAAACTTAGATACATCCTTGTAACAAAGATCATAGCAGGCATAAACTAGATGTGTCCTACATTCTTGATCACACATAAAATTCAAGTACAAAATAACTCATGAGTAAGAAACAAAGAAAGAAACCAAATATGATCCTCTAAGCCATATACCTAAGTATATGATCATAGAAATAAGAACATGTGAAGCTGCATTTGATTTAATTTAAAAGCTTTATATTTTCAAAGTAACTATAAAACAGCTTGTGAACTTAACATGTGTTTTATATTTTTAAACATAAATTTTTGACCAAGACAAAAACTATTTTGATAAACTTAGATACATCCTTGTAACAAAGATCATAGCAGGCATAAACTAGATGTGTCCTACATTCTTGATCACACAAAAAATTCAAGTACAAAATAACTCATGAGTAAAAAACAAAGAAAGAAACCAAATATGATCCTCTAAGCCATATACCTAAGTATCCAATTTTACATTCAGATAAGAGTGACTTATTTATCTCGGTATAAAACATACCTTCAGTTGAGAAGTACTTGATTCCAATGCATGGCTGAAAATTATATCAGGGTCAGAGAACAACCTAGCACATAATAGATGCTAATTAATATGATTTTAAAAACTAACCTTGAAACTCAGAAGTATATTATGAACTCCACTGACCATTGACAAAGATGTAAGCCTGATCAATATCATTGTCAGTGAGATTTCAAAGAAGATCAGAGTGTGTGTGTGTGTGTGAGAGAGAGAGAGAGAGAGAGAGAGAGATCTTGGGAAGCAAGATACATAGGTCTAACCAAATCGAAAAAGTCAACCTAACTATACGTTGTTTTAGTTTGGGTGTATTATAGTCTTTCTTTTTTCTATTTCTTTCAATCTTTTTTATAAGAAACTTTAACTTTTATTATGATGTAAATTATACTAAGAGATTAAAGATGATAAAACCTCTATCAATAGAACAATTACGGAAGTAAACTCCCAAACACTCTTCTAGTTCAAAAGTATAATAAAACTAGGTATAGGTCTAATATTTTGCTGACCTATAGTTTCAATATGAACTGGAGCTTATGCATGCAAAGGTATTTTTTTAAATAGCGCATAAGCAAACAAATGGCAAACCTAAACCTATTAGCTCTTAATATTTAATACCAAGGGAAGCCCACCTTGACCAAAGTTCTCCAATAAACCAACCACTTTAATGCCCCAACTTGATTACAAGCCACCATTACATGGCCCAGCTTATGCATGCAAAGGTAGAAATAGACAAGTTTATGCATGTATAAATACATACAAATAGACAACATCAAATTAAGATGAAAGCAAGATTACTTATAAGCATAGATCTAACTTTGTTTGATATTATATTCGCCACCACGAGCTACTATAACTTAAAAAAACTGGTAAGAGCTTCTACAATTCTTAAATATAAATATTTAATGCTAAGGTTTAGTTGGTTCCAATAATGATGATGACCTGAAGTTGGTACTGGTTCAAATTTTGATTATAATTAACTCTTACTGTAACAAAAATTATTTGTGAAACGTAAACAAACTTATAAAAGGTTTCCATAAAAGTCATCCCATGTTTGTGAACGTTTGGCTGATAAAAACAGATAAAGCAATTAAAATGAATTACCAAGAATAGATAAATGGAAAATTGGTAAGTGCAAACCTTAACAGAGTGTCCTGTCCACCCAGACCACCCATAATAAGATTTTGTGCACGGGAAGTGCTGCATAAACAAGTCCAAAATGTTATTATTAAAAAAAAAATTAAAAGAAAAAGAACAAAATGTAAAAAGTTAGCTCATCCAAGCAGCTCCTATGAAGAAGGTATTAAACTCAACATATGTTAATGTCAAGTTCAGTTATCAGCAACAGCCACAAGAAAAATGCAGTCTCAAACATGATTAGGTTTATGTAGATTGCTTAGCTGTAACATGAAACGGTGGTTCAAATACATTAACCAATGAACGGAATTTGTTTTCCACCAAAATATATTTAAAAAAATCAGTCTAAAATTTGATTTAGGTATATGGAAACATTGACATAATTCTCCTCATAGAGAATCAACCAGCCAAGAGCAATGCATTCAAGAAACAGTAAAGTAGAAGACCAGAAAACAGTAAACATGTACAAACTCAAAGGAGCCACCCGTGTAATGAATCATGCCCCTCAATTTCATGTTATCTTTAAATTACAATGCTGCACAATTAATTTCAATAACTTTCATAACATTAGGAGTTATAAGCTTATTTGGCAATTTCAAGACCAAGCATGTTCAGGTTTCTTCTTTCTCTCTTGTGACCAAAATCAGATTGAAAGAAATGATAAACCATAAAGTTTCAGTGCTAATAGCTAGATCATAGCTATTCAATGCGAGGTCGCGTTTAATTTTTGAGGTGCACCACTTTATGTGAAAGTTTAAGACCATGTTTAAATATCCCTCCTGGGACCTCATTCTGAAGGGAACCACATTAGTAATGCTTTCAATGACAGTAGCCTCTTAATGCTGTAATCTGTCAAAAACATATGTTGATCCAAGAGCATTTTCTGCAGCTCCAGAGCTCCATTTAGGTTTGTTTCCCCCTTGTAAAATCTGACTTTGTACTTTTTTAATTTGTAGAAGGTCTAGCATGTTTTGGCATTTTCTAACACAACAAGACATTGTCCTTATATCAAAATTGAAGTTAGTGAAAAGTTGCTTGTGGGAAAGAACCAGGTGTTCCAAGTAGGTTCATAGAATCATCAGGGATACTTTGTCTAAGTTTATTGAATTGAAGTCCAACGCAGGCAAAAACATCAGTTCGAATAGTTCATAAGGTATTTGTCCTGGCTGGGCATGAGCACTGATAAATCCTTGCATGTCAAGGATCTGCTTCCAGGATAATGCATTTCAATCTCATATAATCCATGAAAAGCTTTAAAGAGCAGCAATAGCCAATATTTGATCATCACTGATTCCAGTCTGATACAATCCAAGAATTTTTTTGAATATGGCAATCCGGCAATATTTGAAAATCAACCTCCAGTCAACCGAAGTGTAATTAAACTTAAGCCTACTATTTCTGTTGACTTCCAAATACCCTTGGAATTTCAGTAATTATAACAAATGCCTCAAGAATCAAAAGTCAAAGGGATGATGTAATGTAAGTATCAATAAACTGGTTTCTAAAACAAACAAAATTTGGAAAGTATTCAGATTCTAAAATCCACCAGCAAACATAATAAAAATCAATCTCAGAAAGTCTGCAGTTACAGCGCTCGGAAGGGATAGGGATCATTAATTAGGAGTTTGGATATAATGCTTTCTATTGAAGCCTCTATGAGGCATTACATCACTTTAAAAATAAAATTTTAAAATTCATTCTTCTGGTTTATGTGCAGCTTAAAGAATATTAACAAAAAAGATTTGAATAGAAGGATACTAGTGACAACATTGATGGGTCATAGTCCTTTCATGCACAATGATAGGCTTCTTAAATAGTTGGAGAGATGTGAGGAAGAAAGGCAAATCTGGAATAACTTGGGAACTATACAATGGTCTGCGTGGTATATTTATAATGAGTACAATAGTCTTTGTAGGGCTCAAGTTAGAATCCCTCGAATCTTTATACTCTTGGAATCAGAAATACTATGCAGTTCTATCCTTCTTATACTAATTCTCTTTTTCTAATTCTAATTTCGCTTTTGATCTTAGGTGTCTAAATACCTTAGCAGGGATTCACTTATGTAGAATCTCTTGAAACAGGGCATTTCCCAATGTTTTGAATGTTATATGAAAAAAAGAATGCACAGAAATTAGCACAATAGATAGAATATCATCCAAGCTTAATGTTAATAGAAAACCAAAGTGGAGATCAGGTACCCACTAAATAAACATAACTTTGCAAAAATGACTTACAATCGACATAACTTTTGATCCAAAAGCAAATGACTAGGAAGTCAGATGTCAATTTTTCTCCACGGCTACTAAGTACATTGGCTGTCCAACACAAGTGGCAGCATGAACTAAGGCCTGTAAACAACTAGAATACCAGTAAGGTTCAGGGTTGTTACTATTTCTTTTTTTAGATTTGGCTACGTTTGTTTGAGAATAAAATGATTTCCCAAAAAATAAACAGATTAGTTATGCGTAAAAGAAGCCAGTCTTTTTTTTTTTTTTTGGCGGCTTGACCAAAGGAAAATGATTTAAATTAGTTGAGACTGGAAATGCACACTTAAACCAACTAAGTAAATGGCATTGCCTGACTAAAAAAGGCTTTAGAAAACTAAAAGAATATTACCATGATACCCAATCAACAAAATCCTACCAGTTACAACACACTTAGATTCACGAAATTGATCTAAAGTACATGAGGAAAAAATAAATAAATAATACGATAATGCCGCTCCAAGACATTGCCACTTAAACCATTCCCAAATTCAAAATCCACATCATTACAATACGAATTCGATCGAAATGCAACATTTCTTCTCAAACATTAATCTACAAACTCAAATCAGAAACAACCAACAATATAATAAGTAACAATGCATAGAATTTGAAAAAAGGAAGCAAATTTTATCAGAATCCAAAGAATTATATTTAAAAAAAGAAAACAAAAAAAAAAAAAGCAGCAGCGTTCGATGATCTTGATATGAAAAGAGAAAGAGATAGTACCGAGAAAAGGATCTGGAGGGAGAGGAAGATAGGAGGCGAGCTCTGAAGAGACATCGAGCCCGAGAGATCACGGGCTGTCGAAGCCGTGAAAGCACCATGGCTGAGAAAATTAAAGATTTATTTTTATTTTCTTTTTTTGGTCTGCTATATGTTCTGCTGAGAGAGAGTCAGCTTAGTGTTTTGGCTGCGAACTTTTCGATTGCTTTCCACGACTTGCACTGCACACCGAGCCACCAACCAACTCTTCTTTTCTTGTTTTTTCCTTTTCTTGCCACCAACTAACCCTTTATTTCCCGACGACCTCCCATGTATATTTTTTTTAATTTTTAATTTTTGAAATCATTTGTACTTTCATTAATTAGAGATTTACCATTTTTTATATATATAAAATTCTACTAAATTACATCCCTGAGGGATTTTCTACATATCAACTTTGTTATGGTTGTATGGAAAACAACCGTTACTAATTACCTGTTAAATCGGTTAAGGCAAAAAAAAATTAAATAAAAATATTTCAATTATATCTCATTTTTACATTCCTTTCACCTCTCCTCCACACCGAAGAGTACGACTCTCTGCCTTATATTTATTCATGCTCTTATAACCCCTATCTCCTCCGGATTCATCTTTGCTAGTGAGTCGACTACAGGATGAATCGGACCTTAGCTCTGCCTCGTGAAGGAATTTAGCAAGTCCAAAACCTTCTCCGCAGAGCCATAAGTCGACGCCATTGCTTGGTGAACACTCTTCGTCGTTCGGAAGTCCAATGAGCGAATTCGAGTCGTGGTAGATCTGCAGCTCAGTTATATCCACTTCCACGCTCATATTATTATTATTATTTTTCCTAATTATTTGAAATTTTAGTTTCATAACTATATGTTGAAGCCGTTTTCGGAAAGCCGGACAAAAGAAAAATGATAGCTACTTGATTAAACTCAATTTATGGGTTCCTATCTCTTTCCCCAATTCAAGAACTAAAATTTTCCTTCTTGCCTCTACAAACCAAGGTAAAAAAAGAAATTGAGTTTTTTTCTTCTACTTTTTTTTTTCCCTTTTTTGCGGTGAAAATTTTTTGATAAAATTTGAAGCTAAAATAGTTCCAAACCTTATTGCTTATTCGGTCTATTTTGTAAGTGATTCTGGTTTGATTATTTGACGAATATAATTGTTTTCTGTAACAGAATGATATGTAATCATTTTTATAGATGTAGGAATTTTGTAGAGCAATTTGGTTGATGTTCTAAATTTATATTTTCTTGGTGCTTCAGTAACCATGTGTTTATGCCTTAGAAAATAGTAAAGATGACAAGTGACTTAATTACAATCACCTTAAATTTCATATTTATAAAAAGCTTAAGCAACTACAATCAACCATATGATATCACTTCAAAATGTATTTCTTTGAAGCCCAACATACAATCATCACTGAATAATTACTAGTGTAACAAATAAAAATACACAAAACAGAAGCATAAAATAGATTACCTAAGAAATAGGAGATGACTTTAAATTCCTAGGATCTGCACAACTTACAGTTGGAGCATTGTTGTCAAGCTTCAATTTTGGGTTTGACATATTTTGTCTCGAGTAGTCTGCACATGGTTGATTATAATAATCGATAAAAGCACATGGTTATGTACATATATATAGGACTGTTGGAGAGCGCACCTTCGCGCACCACCCAGAGTCCGAAATAAATACTGGTCAAAATCGCATGCAAGTCTGGTCAAAATTAAGAGCTTGGTCAAAAATTATAAAGTGATGCCCCAAATACGCAGCGTTTAGTCAAGTTTTCTTCCTCATGTGCAAATCCGAAGATGCCCATCTGAAATCAAACAAGCTTGCCCTCCTTGCTCGCAGAAATTGATCGAGAGAAACCAGGGAAACCTGATTCGCACCACCCGCCTTTGCGTCGCACCCTTCGCACCAGGGAAACCAGATTCGCATCCGCTGTCGCACCACTCGCAGTTCGCATAGGCCGATTTTCCAAGCTTGCTTTCAATCTGGTAAGCAGCTCATCACTAATTCATATTTGGTTTATGTATATCTCATTTTACAGTTTTCCTAGTGCGAAGATGGATTTTTTATTGATTGGTCTTAGAAACTCTTAGATGCCCATCCTTCGTTTGATTTAAACCCTGTTCAGGTAGCATGCTTGTGATTTCATTGACTAGTTGCCATCATTTTATTTATATGATGTTTGCTTTCAGGAATAGAGTTATTTTAGGAGGCAATTCACATTTTCATGTACTGTTCTTGTTTGCCCTGCTCTTGCATTTTTTTTAAGGCTGTTTATGTAGCTTAAACGTTCTTGATTGGTTGCAGATATGTGATAAGGTGGTTACTTAATTTATTTGACCGGGGTGAAAGAGATATTGTAGTGGTCAATATTGCATCTTTTGTCCAAGTTTACAGTTTGCTAAAACCTATGAACTTTGTCAGATAGAATGTATGACAAACATAATGCTGAGATAATCCAGAGACTAATCTCCTAGTTGTTGTTACTAAACTTTCAGATATTTGAATATATTTGTTTGTTTGGCTTTGCATTATTGGTTTGGTTTATGAGTAGAAACCTTTTAATGTTTATGAAAGTTGCTACTGTTTTTCATTATATCCAATAAGGCAAGTTGGTCAAATTGAGTACATAACAAGGCAACCTAAACCATTTCTTCCAACTCAACCCAGTCAAAGTTTCCCTTGAGATATTTATCCACCATCAGATTTAGCTTTCCTTCCTGATAGAGTTTAGATTAAGGAACTGACAATATGTTTATGTTTAACATGTATAAATAGTAGAAATTTAGATTAACACAAATAATTATGTTTATGTTTTGTTGAATAACGAGATTTCCAATGAAAACCATTTTTAAGCACTTTTGTTACAGTTGTAAGGAACTGGCAATATGTATCAATAAGACAAGTAGGCGGATAATAATTTATATGTGAGATCATGGCTATATTGTTAAATTTCAGGCATTAAATCATCACCAAGAACCCCATTTTCCAAAATAAATTAGTTGAGGCATTCTCAAAATAATTAAACATGTTCTGTTTTATTTGTTTTAGGTACAATGTCGTCATTGAGTACAAATGATATTTCCAACCAACAAAAATGTGTATGTGACAGTTATATGAGCCAAAGACATCTCGTTCAGAAAAAAAAATCCAAAAAGAAAATATTGGAAATGCTATAATGTCAAGGTTTGTTTACAACAATCGCAACTAAATGTGCCATATCGAAGTTTGTTTACAACAATCCTAACTAAATGCTATTTTTCAGGATGATGAATTTTGTGAAACTTCATTTGGGACAATGAATTACAATCCAATAACTCAAATTCGGAACTAAATGCCAATGTTTGAGAGTTGAAGTCCAATGTAAATGTCATACTCAATATTTTAAATGAAAAGCAAAAAGAAGACAAACATATAACTCTTATGAGACAAAAAAATATTGTTTACGCATGTTTGCTTGTTATAGTTTTAGTAGTTGTTTTATTTTTTATAAATATAATTTAGAATGTTGTATTTGTTATTTAAGAACTTGTAGTGGTGATTATATATTTATATTTTTTGTTTTGAACTTTTAATGAATTGTAATACTTGTTTAGAACCTTTAATGATTATATATTTATTTACGTATGTATGCTTTTTTGAAGACAAGCATATAATTTTAATGTTATATGCTTATGTGTTTATTTACTTACTCACTTTATAATTTTAAAATCCTGTTTAAAAGCTGGAAACACATGATCCAATGGAAATTCAAAGAGGGAGAGGTATTTGATATTTTATTCGTGTAACATGACATTGAAAAATTGTCTAGAAGAAAATTTATGATCATTCAAATGACGGTTCATCGATCGTAAGCATCCAATAAAAAAGTTTATAGAAATTGATGCCAATGTGAATGCATTGACTAATGATTTTGCCCTTTTCTACTTTATGTACTATATTTTACTATAACATTTGAAATAGGCAAATAACAATGGTTCTTGTTGTGTAAGAAGTCATATGACATCAAATTGCTATAATCGTATATATGTACAGATAAAAAACAATATGTGCCATATGGTCAAGCAAGACACAAAGGAAAAGGTCATTTTATAATCACAGTTGGCAAAACTATGTTTCTGTTCACAAACTTGAGTTTGAATTCCCCTATCCCAATTATAATAAAAAAATAAGATAAACAAGTTTAACCCAAGCTAGAAATGAGATGTGCCTCTCTCTCTCTCTCTCCTTTTCTTCTGTTCCTTTTTCAACTTGGAGGAAATCTTAAGGCTGGGAGTTTCTAAAGTAAATATGATGTTCAAATTAATACTTTATGTCAATAAAAGTCAGAATACATATAACATTAACAAAAATTCATCAATATTTAATCCAGAAAACTGGTAACAGAGATTTCCTCAAATTCATAACAAAATACAAATAATATTAACAAAAATTCATCAATAAAATACCATACACTAAGTTGTCTAAGAGTGACAGTGAAACTATCTGACAGTCTAAGTTGTAAAATAACATGTCTCATTTTACAAGCTAAGGACCATCCACAAAAACTGATTGTCAATCCTGCAAAATCATATTTCATTAAGATCAAC
Source organism: Ochetophila trinervis (assembly GCA_003254975.1). Taxonomy (NCBI): domain Eukaryota; kingdom Viridiplantae; phylum Streptophyta; class Magnoliopsida; order Rosales; family Rhamnaceae; genus Ochetophila; species Ochetophila trinervis. The sequence goes on from QANX01006061.1 coordinate 216,882, forward strand.
TATCTAAATAAAAGATAATTTATTTTTGTATATATATAAACAAGCAAACTACCATCATTTACACTTACATATTGCAGTACCAACTTGAGATGCCATTTCAACTTCAAATGATGATTCTGAATGGATATTGCTTTCATCTAGTGTTGATCTATAACAAATTCACAAAAAATGACTCATTTTTTTGTCAATGAAATATAAAAGAAGACAAGACAAGTTTTTAAAACAAAAAATTAAGTGAAATGTATGAAATTACATTTCACTCAACTTAAGACAATTTTTTTTATCGTGTGCTTGTCCTCAAAGTCCACATCCTCGACATAGTCTCTTTCTTGAAATTGCAGTCTCTTTCTAGATTTAATTATTTTTCCACATATTTTTGATCTCACATGTAAAGGATTGCTAATAGTTGTGGGCTGTTTTGAACTTTTGGTAAATGATTGTGACATGACATTCCTACTTCTGTTAATTTCCTTAATTTTTCCATGTATCACTTTCAACTCATTCATAAGGAAATAACTGCCTTCACTGGTTAGGGATGCATCATCAACTACAAAAGAAAAGAATTGGGATAAGCTTGAATGTCGTGTCATCAATGGTATTTCATGTGGATCATTAAGTTCTTGACCAAAAATCTCATCTACTCCTGTTTTTGCATCTTTTGTCCATCTCATCAAAATGTATTGGCTTGGTAGATGTACGACCTGTCTCAGACGGAAAAATGCCAATATATGCCTACATGGAATACCTTTGAACTCAAAGTGTTTGCAGCTACAAGAAACAACGTCGACTTGCTTGTTAAAAGGAACATGTCTAACAGTTGTTGAAGTGTTCCCATCGGGCCTCTGTACGTCATAATGAATAATGTCGTCGTCCTCAAACGTCTTACTCATAGTATAAGCAGTGCTTTCAAACATCTCATTTTGGAAAAGTTTAAAATTCCGCTTTGTGTATACTTCCACTATTTGTTTCTCCATAGCCTATAAAGATTTCAGCTTAGGTTTTTCATTAACATCGACATGATCTGCAACTAACTCTGCATGTCGTTGATGGCTAACGACTCTATTAAAACGATTGATAAAGTCCATCAAAGTATTTCTTCTTCAAATATATTTCTTAAAAAAAGAATGCGAACTTTCAGCTCTTTGACTACTCCTCATTCCAGCACTAAAATATTCATTAGCATATGCTGAAACCCATTTTTCACAGATTTCATAAATTTCACCTAAACATTCATTCCCTTCCAATTTAGTTTCATGTATCAATTACATCCAACATGCCTCAAATTCTTCAACTATTTCAGAGTTAAATATAGCACTCTTGATTTTTTGGTAATTGTCTCGATACACTATCGAGTCAATCTTTATAGAAAATTTGTTCAAAATGTGCCATATACAATATCGATGAATAATGGATGGAAAAACCTAAGATATGACTTTCGTCATTGCAGGATCTTGATCAGTAATAATCACTTGAGGAGCACCTTTTGACGTAGCATCTAACAACTTATTAAATAACCAAATAAACGATTCTGTTTTTTCATCACTAAAAAATGCACATCCAAAAATAACGGTTCGACCATGATGATTTACTTATGTAAATGGAGCAAAAATCATATCATACTTGTTGGTGTTGTAAGTTGTATTAAACACTATAACATCACCAAAAGTATCATATGATCTCCTCGCAATAGGATCTGTCCAAAAGCATCGTACAAGCCTACTTGCTTCATCAAGCTTAAAGTCGAAAAAAAATGAATGATCTTTTTTTTTTTAAAGAAAAAAAATCTACAAAAGTTTTCTGCATCAAACTCTCTTTCATCTCCTTCCACTTTTGTTTGATAATTCCTTAAATCATTTTCAATAAAATCAATATTTGAAAGACCACCAGATTCAATCTCTATGATTCGAATTTGTTGGCATGTTGGTATATTTGCCGAAGACAATTGTTCATTTAAAGCTTTCTTCGCAGTAGAAATACTCCTATGTGACCTTAGTAAATGTACATTTGTAGAAGTTGAAAGAGTATGTTTATGCTCTTCTACAAATGAACTAACTATACAATTCGGACATGTTTGTCGCTTTACCAATGCTAGCTTTGCTTTACACCCTACTCAAACAATTGATCGATTCCTTTCACATGTTCGCAGGACATAATTGTTTAACATTTTTCGATAAAAGTCATTTGTTTTCCCTTCCTTAGAGCAAACAAACTATTTCTAAATTAACTCATTTGTTCTAGATTTTCTCTTGCTATTACCCATCCTCGCACTAAATCCACATTCTCGAGCATGTGCATTGTAGAAAGCAATGGCCTTTTCAATCGATTCAAATTCCTGTGCAACTTTATGTTTCTTTCTTTCGCAATTTGTGGAGTAAATATTTGACTTTCAGAGCTAACTTCTTCCATTTTTTATAAATTCAGTTATATACCAAATGAAATGAAAATCAGTAGCAAAATGGTTGTCCATAGTTAAATAATTCATAATCCAAAAGTAACTAATTCAGAATCCAAATTAAATGGATATCAACAATCTCATACAAAAATAACTTAATCAAAATAAACAACAGATTGTTTAAAATACTAACTGATTATTAATCAATAAATAAGCAACAAATTATTAATCACTAAATAAGAAACAAATTAGTTTCTAGCACCACCACTACCACCCATTAGTTTCCAAATCAAATAAACACAGTAAATAGACCATCCAGAAAACATATATGTCAATTACATACCAAATGAAACTGAAATCAGTGACATATTTTCACTCCGTTTAGGATAAATCAATAGCATTATTAGTTTGTTTCCTCATCTATGCTCCAATATCTTGACCACTTTTAAAATTAGTAAATTATTTTTGAACAAACATATTTGTAAAGCAAGGAGCAACGGTAAAACAGATAGTCAAGTAAAAAAAACTTAACAAAAGTAGGCTAACAACAATAGAGGAGGAGGCATCTAAGAGTTTTTACGAATAATCAATAAAAAACTCATCTTCGCACCAGAAAAACTGTAAAATGAGATATACAGAAAGCAAATAGGAATCAGTGATGATCTGCTTACTAGATTGAAGGCAAGCTTGGAAAATCGGTCTTTGCGAATGGCGGGTGGTGCGAATTTGGTTTCCCTGGTTTCTCTCGGCTGATTTCTACGAGCAAGGAGGGCAAGCTTGTTTGATTTCAGATGGGCATCTCTGGATTCACGCATGAGAAAGAAAACTTGACTAAAATGTGCATATTTGTGGCATCACTTTATAATTTTTTACCAAGCTCTTAATTTTGACCAGGCTTGCACACGATTTTGACCAAAATTTATTTCGGACTCTGGGTGGTGCACGAAGGCGCGCTCTCTAGCAATCCTGTATATATATATATATTATGGTTATGCCACCAAGGTACACTTCTGACCCATGAGGAGGAAGTGCAAGAAGTTCTGCATATTTTCTCCTCTTCTTCTAATTTGACCTCAGTACTTTTCAACTCCTCATAACCATCTGAGAATTTTTCTTTAACAACAACCCCTTTGTTTTCTTCCTCTGTCCAGCACATCTACCCATTAATTTGCCACTGAAATACAACCCAAAATATCTCCTAAATCTTGCCGAGATTACATAGAAACATAAATAGGCAAATAAACTAAATCAGTTATTTGAAACCAAGTAACTTTACATATTGTTTTCAAAACTAAACCAGAATAGCAGTCTCTACTAATGTATCTTTTCTTTTGTTGATGCTATAGCTGCTTCTTGTCTTTCACACCAAGCTTCTAACCACAATTCATTAAAAATGCCAAAATTATAGCATGTTTTTGTTAGATGATATATGATTTGGCTTTGCTTAGGTGACAACTTTGAATTCTTGATGATCATATTAAATTTAGGGATGCCGGACAAATGGGATAGGCGTTAAATCCTACATTTGCAAAGATTTTCTATATTCCTTTTTTGAATTTTTTTGTTTTCTTTGTTAGCTTCATTTGTCTAGTGTTGTCATCCATGTCTTTGCAAGGTTGCATGTTGTGATTAATGTCATGAATAAACAAGAAATGTAATTGGTGGAGGCACACAATAGCCCACTTTCTAGAGGAACATATCTATATGTATGAATATTTTCTATATATAATTTGCCATAATGTTGTGTTGAAGATGCAATTCATTTGACTGTATATTGTTTGGAACTGCTATAAAGATTATATTCCATGCGTCTCTATGATGTGAGATGCCAAGGATGGTCTTTGTCTTGAGATATCCTGCCACAAATGAATATTTTGAAAATCAGGATAATCCCATGGTTTAAAACTCTTTATTTCATTGACTGCTGTGAATGACACAATAGAAAGAAAATAACTATGTTTATGACTTAGAAAATAGTAATACCATAATTTGAGCCGTTTCTGGCCATTATATATATATATATATTATGAATTTTGTAATTTTGTTCCTACAAATGTAAATGGACACTCAAACAAAAATGCAACACCACATGTTACAAACAAAAATGTTGAATTTTGTAATTTTGTTCCTACAAGTGTAAATGGACACTCAAACAAAAATGCAACACCACATGTTACAAACAAAAATGTGACTAGTTAACTATATAGGCTGTCTTTTAAATAAGTGGAAAAATATTAATTAAGCCAAAGCATCACATCTTGCCATTATACTTATTAATGTATGCTACCAATCTATATCCAGATTTGCATGTTTAATTGGCATACCTACTTCTTGAAGCAAATCTCATATCTAAGAAATATGCATGTTCTGTTACTTGAAATACCTAAGCTGCAGAATTTAATTGAAATTGTTTGCCTTTTTTAAAAAAAAAAATGATTTATCTATGTGTATGTGTGATAGAAATGAATAATATCCATATATCCCAAAAAATTGACCAATTCATAGTATTTATCAACAAAGTTATAGATCCTAATCCTTTGAATATTTAAAAATTTACATATATCTCTAAAAGTATTTGAATATGTAAGAAAAAGTGTTTCATTGGTTCGAATTGATAATTTTTTTTAAATGTAAAATAAAATGTAGTATTGTTGAATTATCATACATAAAGATAGACAAGAACATGCTATCCAAGTAAATTTAATTTTAATTAGTAATTGCTAAAAAAATGATAGTGAATTTGACAAAAATAATGTTGGTGAAGATTGATAATGTTAGTATAAAAAATGCTTTATATTTCCATAGAAATCTGGATAAGAGTAGATTTATTTATATAATGTTACTTTTTGTCAAACTTATAGGTGCAATGGAAGAAAGTTTAGAGCACATTGACAAAGGAAAAAAGGTAATACTTGAAGACGCTGGTTTGAAAAGGAAAAGAGGAAGAAAAAATTCCAAAAATGATGACAGTGTCGTTGCAATAAATCAAAAAGAATAGAATCCAAAGTTACAATCTCCACATGTTAATATGCAATCTGCAATAAATCAAAAATAATAGAATCCAAATAGAACGGTTGTGCCGATAACATGTTACAAAATAAAGAAATAACAAAGAACTAATATTATAAATATATGAATAAAAAAAATTG